>VXBR01007201.1:1097871-1108354 GCA_013400215.1 Cisticola juncidis
GGCCGCCCCCGCGGAGGGCGAGCGGCGCCGGGCGGGGCCGCGCCGGGCGGTGCTGCGCTGAGCCCTCCTCCGAGCTCCTCCGAGCTCCTCCGAGCTCCTCCGCGCTCCTCCGCGTCCCCCCGCGCATCCCCCGCCCGAGGGATCGGAGAGCCCTCCCTGGACCAGGGCAGTGGCGGTCCCCCCGTGCTCGGCACTGGTGAAGCCGCAGCACGAACCCTGGGTGCACTTTTGGGCCCCTCGAAAGAAGGACATTGAGGTGCTGGAGTGTGTCCAGAGAAGGGGCTGGAGAACCAGGCTGGGGGAGCTGGGGGGGTCTAAAATGGACAAAAGGAGGCTCGAGGGGACCTTCTCGCTCGTCAGCTCCCTGACAGGAGGGTGGAGCCAGGCGGGTGTCGGACTTTTCTCCCAGGTAACAAACCACACGACAAAAGGAAAAAGCCTCAAGCTGTGCCAGGGGAGGTTTAGGTTGGATATTAGGGAAGATTTCTTCACTGAAAGGGTTGTCCAGCCCTGGCAAGGCTGCCCAGGGCAGTGGTGGAGTCACCAACCCTGGAATAGTTAAAAAAACCTATGTCTGTGGCACTTGGGGGCATGGTTTAGTGATGGCCTTGGCAGTCCTGGGTTAATAGCTGGGATTGATCTTAGAGGTTTTTTCCAACCTCATTGATTCTGTGGCGGCCTGAAACACTGGGCATCCTTGGGAAGAGGCCAAAGTGCCACTAAGGCTGGTGGCTTCCCAGGACAACAAAACAGGACAAGGCTGGGGCTCAGCCCTCATTGGGGTACCTCAGCAGTGTGACACCCTCGCCCTCCATCCCCAAGACAGAGCAGACACGGGAGAGATGCAAAGTCAGACCCCGATGGTGCAGAGGGACCCGCCCAGTGCCAAAAGGAACACTCCGGGAACTGATTTTTCTCACCGTGATCTGGTTCCGGGATAATTGGCTGCACAAAAGTTCTCGTCTCAGTAACCTTTTCTTCGCCATCGCATCCATTAGGCCCGCCCTGGGCACGCCGCATCCCGAGGGGGCGCTGGGGCCGCGCTAATGGCAGCCCCCGGGGCGGGGTGCGGGCAGGCAGAGCCTCACCGTGCCCGGGTCCATTAGACAGAGCCCTGCGCAGAGCACAGCGCTCGGGGAGCTGATGCAGCCCACACAGCCCTGGCGGGAAGGGGCGGAGGGGCTGCCACGCTCCTGGAGCGGGAACAGCGCTGCCTTCTCCTCTGGGCTGCACAGACACAGGGCACACGTCCTGGCACGGCTCACCGCGGGACCAGGCATGGCTTCCCCCAACTGGGCTGGGTTTTGGTTTTTGGGTGAGAGAGCAGCCCGCCCGCAGGGATGCTGCCTGCATGTCCGAGGTGCCACAGCCTGTCCCCTTCAGGGCAAGCTGAGGCTCCCCAGCCCCATCCAGCCCCTTTGCAGCTCTCCCGGCCGGCAGCATGAAGCAGCAGAGAGGAGGGAAAGCAGGAGGCTTTGAAGGGCACGGGGACATCCCGGGGGAGCCCGAGAGGATGACAGCAGAGGTGGGTTGAGGTGTTAGGGCTGCAGAGCTGGCAAGAGAGGCAGGAAAAATCCAGGCGGAGCAGGCAGGGCAGCGCTGGCAGCCGGCGCTGCGGGAGCGGCGTGCACGGCTCTGCTGATGCAGCAGAAGGTGCCTTGGCGGGCGGCTGGGATGGATTCAGGGAGGGGATGGATTCAGGAGCTGATGGATACGGCGAGGTGATGGATACAGCCAGGGGAGCGGAGCCGCAGGCGCTGCGTGGAGACAGCAGGAGGAGCGCAGCGTTTGCTGGAGCATCACTGATTGTGGGAGGGCAGGCAGGGAGCTCCGAGGGGCTGCAGGGACCCCTGTCACCCCTGCAGGGTGCCTGGTGGCTGCCACAGGCACAGGGGCAGGTGAGTTTGAGGCCGGTGTGTAGCACACGGGACCTGCAGCAGTGGGGACAAGGAGCAGTAGCAGCCCTACCCTGGGCAGGGGAGTGTGGACGGGCCCCTCCTGGGATGCTCAGGTGCCTGCCAAGTTTGCCTGCATTTGGGATGCAACCAGGGATGCATTTGGCTAAACTGCCACTGAAAATCTTGACAGCAGAGTCCTAAATCCTTCCGGAGGCAGGAAGGCTGGGAAGCCTGGGTGCAAGGGTTGGCCAGTAAACACGGCAGAGCTCCCGTGGGCACTGGCACAAACGGGGTGCACTGGGCAGGTGGGCACCCAGCTTATTCCGTGCTGACATGGCCCTGCAGCCACGTGTCCCTGCTGAGCATCCCCGGAGGTGAGAGCCTGGCATCCCCAAGCCCGCTCCCCTGCACGCCCCAGGGCTGGGAGCTGTCACCAGCGCCTGATGGAGCTGTCACACTCGGCAGCTCCAGCCGCTCTCCTCGGCCGAGTGACCCCGTGAGACATCTGCCAGTGCCGCGGGCCTGGACGGGCTCTGCTGCCCCCAGCCCGACCGGGGGCAGCTGTCCTGGGATTTCGGCAGGACGCAGATGTCCCCTGTGGGATCCGGGATTCCTGCGGCTCAGCGGAAACTTGTTCTGCTGAGCCCAGCACAGGCTGCAGTGTCTGGTTTCAGGGACGGCGAGCACCCTGTGCTCGGACACTCTCACCTCCCTGGGGACAGGAAGGAGGGCTCAGGAGTGCTGCCAGCTGGCTCAGAGCCTGCCGGGGGGCACAGGGGGTACACAGGGCTGCCTGTGTACCCTCAGTCCCTCTCACTGGCGGAGCTGGGAGGGTTAAAATGCCAGGCTCCGAGGAGGGCTCCTGCGTCCCTCCACGTGGGTACGGACCAGGTAGGGCTGAGCAGAGCAGTTGGGCTGCAGCTCCCAGCCCAGCGCAGCAGGCGCTGTCCTGAGCATCCTGCCAGGGGTGCCCTGGAGCACCGTCCCAGCCTCCTCGCAGAGCTCCCCGAGCCAGACGAGGCTCTGCTCCCGGACCCGGAGCAGGCAGAGCCCTCCTGCCGNTCCCATCAGCACCTTATATTTACTGCAAGGTCCTCTGGCTGTGACCTTTAAAACACAAGGTGGGCTGGCATCCCGGCAGCTGGCAGTGGGCAGGAGGCACCGCAGGCACCGGGCTCTGCAGGACTGTCCTGGCTGGGACGGACTCGCCGGGCTGGGAGCTGAGCGAGATGTCCCGGGCACAGACTGCGGGTGAGTACCTGGCTGCTGCTTTTGTCATTCCAGCCCTCGGCTGCCTGCAGCTCTCCCTCGGAGCGGTGCTTCCCCCTCTCCCTGCGCTGCCGCTGCCCGCTCGCCCCCGCCCGCGGAGCCGCCTGCCCTCCGGAGGTCCCTTCCACGGACCCTTGAAACACGCAGGGGAAGAGCGGCCGTGTCCCCCACAGCCACTGCAGAGCATCTGCAAGAACGCTGAGGCAGCCCTGCCGTATCCCAGGAGAAAGTTTGATCCTGACCCGGCACAGCCCGAGGCCACCTCCACCGAACTCTCCCGTTTCTGTCCCCCCAAGCCGCCCTTCACACCCCTTAGTGCCCCGGACCTCAGTGCCCCAGGCTGTTCCCTTTCCAGGTGCTCCCTCTTTGTTTCCCAGCCCCGGGGACAGGGCAGCATTGCAGGGACGGTGGCTCTGGACTCTCCCTGAGACACCCCAGGAGTCCTCTGTGACTGCACAGATCAGACAGAGGTCCCTGCCACCTCCCACCCCATCTCTTGCTCTTTAACACCTGCAATCCCACCTGGACCAAGGAAATTTTAGTGTTCTGTAACAAGGAATGTCCGTGGCTCTGGAGAATCCGTGAAGCTCCGGTGCTGGGGTGTTGCTGTCACCGCCCTCAGTCCCCTGCAGTGAGGAGAACTCACCCTTGCTGTGTCCCACGGGGTCTCCTCTGTGATCCCGCTGCTCTCCTCAAGTTTTTTGCCAGCAACACTCTAACAAGCATCCTGAAAGTGCCAAGGGGTCCCCATCCCCTGTGCCTGGGGCTGCCTTTGACCCCCTGAAGCTGGGTGGGGACAACCCCAGGTCCTCCCCCCCGAGAGCTGCTGCTCCCTGCACGGCAAAGCTGCTCCCTGCCACGGGCCAGGGATGGATCTGCTGCACCCCCGGAGCTGCAGGACAGTCTGCAGGACAGTGGAAGTGATTTGGGTGCCCTTCCTGGGGAGGGAGAGGTGCCATGGGACGCTGGATGTTTCTGCAGCACTGACCCCACGCTGAGGTGTCCAGGGCGCAGTGCCCGGGCAGGCAGGGACAGGGACACAGGGAGAGCTCATCCCACTGGCCCTGCTGCTGGGAACAGGCTGGGGAGGGGGCAAGGCAGGGCTGGAAGGTGGAAAGAGGTGATGGGGCAGTGGCCAGACCCTGCTTGTGTGAGGAATTGGGATGCACCGGTGGCCTGGAGTGAAGGGCAGCAGGGAGAGGCGGGTGCAGGGCGGCTGCCAGAGCTTCCCTCGTGTCTCCACGGTGGGTGCACTGATGGATGTGCCCATCAGCTGTGCCCCAGTTGTGTCGTGCTGCTCTGGAGCGTCCCCACGGCGCTGCTGGGCTGGGAGAACAGCCGGTCCCGGGTGTCCATCACCCTGGGCTCTGCTGGAGCCTGCCCAGCCTTACCTGCATGAGCAGCCATCAATCCCAGCTCTCCGAGAAGCACTGGTGGAGAAGCTGGCAGGGCACAGGTCCTAGAGGCCTCACAGTGGGTGCAGAACACCCCTGAAATCTCCCTGTGGGAAGGTTGGGGCAGTGCTGGCCACGCTCACACCCCCAGCACTGCCCCGGCTCCGTGGCAGCTCCCAGGGACAGAGCTGTGGGCACACAGGCTGCCCTGGGCTCCCTTGGCACCCAAAACACCTCAGCAGGACCAAGCTCCACTCCGGAGCGGGCTCATCCCCCCAGGCAGAGCAGAGGGGCCCGTCCTGCCCCTCCAGGCTTCGGCACAAAAGCATCGAGGGCAGAATCGGTGTTTTGTTGTTCTTTTGTTTGTTTGACTGTACAAAGAGCAATAAAAACATCCCAGGCTCGGCAGAGTGCTTGGCACGAGGAGCCCCGGGGAGGCGCACGCCCCGGGGCACAGCACGACCCACAGCAGCCCCTCCCGTGTGCACAGATCTGTATTGTCAGCTCTGCTGGCTACAGCTATGTACAGACAGATGCATTGGCAAGTTGCAATCCAAGGATAGTGCACGAGAAGAGATGAAAGGCAGATGCAAGGCTGGCCATGTGCAACGCTCAGGGGCTCTGTGCCCCCGAGGCGCTGTCCCCAGGAGCCGGGGACAGCCCGGCTGTGGCAGAGGGCGGTGCGGGAGCCCTGCGGCACCGCTGGCACCGCTGGCACTGTGCGGGGTGTGGGGACAGCCCGGCCCTCCCCGGGCAGCTCCGGGAGGGGAGCCAGGCGTGGGATGTGGCACATTCTTGCTGCGGATGGGGGGAGCAGCGTGAGCCCAGCGGGGTCGGGTGGGATGGACGGGGCAGTGGGGCCAGGGTGGAAAGCGATGGGGCAGAGCAGGGAGGGCACAGCTGTCCTGCCACCCCTGGGGCCCGATGGCATTGCTGGGATGGCACCTACACGGGGACATGGCAAAGGTGTCCCTTCTCTGCACAGGTGCCCCCTCTGCCCTGGCAGTGCTGTTTGTGGGTGACGGGACCTCCACCAGGCCCCTGGGCAGTGTCCCCTGTGGCTCCGTGCACTGTCCCCTCCCTGGCAGCCACGGGAGGAGAAAAGCTCAGGCCCGGTGCCACAGGGGACACTGCCCCGGGTCACTCCCTGCCTGAGCCCCCAGTGCTGCAGCCAGCACAGCTCAGCTGCCAGGTGAGGCGGGTGGCACACGGGGCTGGGCACGCTGGCAGTGCATTGCCATGGCAGTTACAGAGTGCAGTGCTCTGCAGGGAGGCTGCAGGAGGCTGTCTCAGCATCACAGGGCTGCTCCAGGCTGACAGAGCTGTCCTAACTCAGGGCCTGCTGTTGTGCCCAGTCCTTCCCAGCAAGAGCCCCAAAGCTCCTCTCCCTCTCAGCAGCTCCTTGTCCGCAGCAGCCTCACCCCACCACTCCCCAGCACCTCAGTCTGACACATCAGCAGGACACTTTCCATCACAATTACCCTCCCCAAGAAGGAAATGAGCACAGAAATGTCAGCCCAGCCCCTTGGGCTGAGATGCTCAGACCCAAGAACAGCCTGAGAGGCAGAAGGGTCCATCCCTTGCACACCAAGAGCCGTCAGTGGTTCCAAAACAGCACAAAGCTCCAAGCTCATGGCCTTGGCCACTGACTTCTGAGCAGCCTGACATTCCCTGAGGAGCACGAGCTTGCAAGGAGGAGACTGGCAGCTATGGGGATCCCTTGGGATGGGAACACCAGTGCCAGTGGCCTAGGCACAGCAGGAGCCCCTCAGGATGAGCCGTGACCCCAAGAGCAGCCTGCTGGCCCCTGCTCACATTTTCTACTGGGCAGAGAGCAGACAATGGGGCACGGGGCTGCCCAGACCCCTCTGCCCCTCCTGGCACACCCTGCTCCAGTCCCTCCGTGTGTGGGGGCTGCACAGGTCCCCCTCACCCACCCCAGCACCTCCCCACAACTCTCAGGCCCTCAGAGCAGGGGACAGGCTGCTCCCAGCTCAGCCTCAGGGACTTCAGCGCCCCCTCCCCAGCCCTGTCCAGCACAGCCAGGCTCCGGGGCCCTTCTCCCTGCGCCCTGCTCCAGGCTGGGGTGGGTGTTTGCATGGAAGGAGGGATGCTCTGGGGAGACAGAAATCCTTGCTCTGGGAAGCACATCGAGAGGGTCACGCTGTACAGGGGAGAGGAGGGAGGGGCGGGCAGGGGGCGTTATTTGGTGCCCTCGTCCGGGTTTCCTTCGCCGTCCGTCTTCCCTTCCTCCTCTGTCTTCTGGTCATCCGTGTTGAGCCTCTGCTGCTTTTTCCGGCGCACGCATTTCACCACCATCAGCACCAGGATCACCACGGCCAGGAACCCGCCCACCGAGGCGCCCACGATCACGGCCACCGTCGAGTCGTGCTTTGGGGGCTCTGGGGACACAGGGCACAGGCTCAGGGCACGCGGTGTCACTGGGAACAGCCGGGAACGGGCAGGGCTCTGCCAGCAATGCCCTGTGCCCACGGGTGCCCCGCAGCACAGGGGACCACTGACCTTCGGTGAGCACCTTCAGGCTGATCTTGCCGTGGCCCAGGTGCCGGTCCGGGGGATTCAGGACGTAGCAGTTGTAGGTGCCCTCATCCTCCAGCTGCACGTTTTTGAGGGTGAAGGACACGTCGTACTTGGCGGGGTTGCCGGTGAACTCCACGCGGTTCCCGAAGCGATCCAGCTGCTTGTTCATGATCTTGGTGCGGAACTGCAGGAACTGGGCAGTGGGGACAGCAGGTGAGGCAGCGTTTGGCACCCCGTGGGTTCATTTCTCAGCCAGGCACTCCCTCCCTGCCCTGTAAGGGACCCCAAACCTTTGAGCTGACCCCAGGACCCCCAGCAGATACCCAGAGAGACTCACCAGCTCCTCCGAGCAGTTACTGCAGCTCTGGTACGTCCAGTTGAGGGAAAACTGCTTGTTCTCCACCTTGTAGCAGGAGTTGAAGGTGCAGGAGAGCTTCACAGAGGAGCCATTCAAGGCGTTGATGATGGGGGGGGCCATGACCTCCATGCCCAGTCTGGGGGGTGCTGCCGAATGCAGATGAATTTGGGGGTGTCACAGGCAGCCATGGTGGCTGAGCCCACGTGTCCATGCTGCCCTGCCTGCACAGAGCCCTCCCTGGGGCCTGGCACTGCCTTCCAGGCACATCCACACACTCTGCATCCAGCCACGACCTGAATTTCCCTGCCCAGCAAGGAACAGGAGCAGCCCCAGCCCTGGCACCGCCCCTCAGCTGGAAGAGCATTGTCCCTGCTGTGCCAGGGCTGGTGACCTCCTGTGCCACCCCGGGGCTGAGGGCTGTGCCTGCAGGCCAGCCCTGCTCCTGGCTGTCCCCGGGCTGTGCTGCTGCGGGATCGATGGCGCTGTGCGAGGCTGCAGCGTCAGCACACGCAGATCTACAGCTGAGCTCATCACATTTCATTCCCAGCAGGACACAGCCAGGTCTGGGATCTGCCAGGACCGGCCCCAGGGGCTCTGGGGAATGCAGATGCTTCCCCCTGCCAGCAGTGCCCACGCAAGGATTCCCCAGCTGGGAATGACCAGAGCAAGATCCCTGCCCCTGCTGGGGGAGCCAGGCCAGTCCCTGAGCCCTGGCCTTGCTGAGAAAGAGGGGCCTTACCTGGTGCAGCTGGCAGGGCAGGGCTCACCTGGGGGTGGGCAGGGATGGGGTCTGTGCCCTGCTGCCCCCTCCACTCCTTCCCTGCAGCTCCCCTCAGCAGCACCCAAAGCCAGCTCCTGCATCCAGCCCCTGTCCCCAGGCTGGACAAGGGGAACAGGCTCCTGTGCAGCCAAGCTGGCTGCAAACATGAGGCCAAGCCCTGCAAAGCCCAGGGACACGGGGACAGCAGGCCCTGGGAGGGACCAGAGTGTTCTGGGGGTACATGACACCCTACAGGGCAGGCACAGTGACACTGCCACCAGGAGCTTCCATGATCACCTCACCTCTCCCCTTGGGCTGCTGCTCTTTGCTCTCAAACCTTCTTCCCGAGGCCAAGCTGGGTGAGTGTCAGGGCTGCTCCGCTGGCGCTGGGCTCCGCCTGCAAGCAGGGCAGGAAAGGGGCCAGGCTCTGCAGGCAGCGACCAGAGCCTTGCCCAAGCTGCAGGAGAGCTGTGCTGAGCCCCAGGCCCCTCTGAGATGGGAACCAGCAGCACCCTGAAGCTCCCTGGGGGCAGAGTGGTGCCCTCGGGTATGGCCGAGCTCTGGGGACGGCTCCTTGCCGTGCTGCAGCCATGGGGATCAATCTCCACCCAGCCCCAGCGCAGGGAGGGCTCCCACAGGGCTCAGGGACACAGGGATGGGCACAGCTGGTGCATGGGGACAGATCACAACACCCAGGGCAGGAAGAAGTGTCCTGAGCCAGCGTCACTTGCTGCCCCGTGGCAGCCACCACCTTGGAGGCCTCCAAGAAAACCTTGCAGGGATGGGAGAGAAGAGCCTGGAGCTGACCTGTCCCAGTAAGAATGGTTGGAGGGGTCCCTGCACGGAATCATTGTCTGAAAGCCCCTCACACGATGCCCTCTGTGCCTGCAGGTGGGGGACGTGGCCTTGTCCCATGTCCCTGGGTCTCCCTGGAGCTCCACAGAGGGGTGAGGTGCCACCAGCAGCAAACCTGTCACCCCAAGCAGGGACACCACGGCCTGGCAGGACCTAGGAGCACCTGTGTGTGTGGGTCCAAACTTTGCCAGGGCACTCAGCCCTGGGGGACAACAGAGAGGGGGAAGAAACCCCCGAGGCCCCAGGCCGTGCTGGCCGTGTCCTGCGGCGCTGCGCAGGCTCCACCACGCTGCACCAGGCTGGGGGACCATCCCTGCAGCCTCCACAGCAGCCCTGACTGCCTTCTGTACCCTCCTTTCCCAGGCTCCCTGCTCGGGGAAATGCAGCCCTTCAGGAGCCCGGGGCAGCTCTTCAAAGGAGCGGAGCGCTCCGGCCGCGATCGATGCGGCCGCGGAGCTGCTGACACAGCGCGGCTGCTGCGGTGCCGGGCAGCGCGCACGGACCGCNGGCTGCGGCGGCGCCGGGCAGCGCGCACGGACCGCGGCCCCAGCGCGGGGACAGCCACGGGGACAGCCACGGGGACAGCCACAGCACCCTGCCACACCCGCAGGACAGCCCCACGCCAGCGCAGCCCACCTGGCAGCGCCCCGAAGGACAGCCAGGAGCAGCACAGCCCACCTGGCAGCACCTTCCCGGCCCCGTCCCCACGCCCGCCCGCTCCCCTGCCCGGCGTGCACAGGGCTCCGCACCCCGAGCAGGATGCGGGGCGTTTTCGGGAGGAGATGCAGTGGCACCATACCCCCACCCAGCCCGAAAGGAGGTCACCCTGGCTGGTGGCTCCGCAGGGTGCACGCCAGACCACCTCCGCCCCCACCCTGCGGCAGGCAACGAGCGGGGCTGGCACACGGGCGGGGGGCTCCTGGCCGGGGACACGGGGGTGTCCCCACCTGGGCACATGCAAGGGGGCTCAAGCCGACACTTACCCAGCGAGAGGAGCAAGGTGAGGCCAGTGAGGAACAAGGTGGGCTGCGGGAGCCAGGCTTCCGGGCTCATTTTGACGGACTTTTGTGTGTGGAGAGGACGTGGTGTTGGTGTGGGTTGTGGAGGTGGTGGAGGTGCTTTTTCGAACGCCCGGGTTATTTGCAGGTGACATAGAACATTAGAGCCGCTTTCTCCCCACAGCCCAATATGGCTGGAGCGGTGCTGGGGCGAAAAAAAGCAGTAAATGCTGTGGTTGGTGGATTGCAGCCGCCGGAGTGGGAGGGCGGAAAAATTTTCCCCTGAACTGCAGGCGACAGCTCCTGGCTCTGCCGGGTCCCCGCTCTGTGCAGGGGCTGTGGCACACGGTGGGTGCCCCCGGCCCCCGCAGCCCCCATCTTCAGAGGGGACCGGCGGGGGGGTCCCCGTG
>VXBR01007201.1:1108364-1122418 GCA_013400215.1 Cisticola juncidis
GGGGACCGGCGGGTGTGTCCCTGTGCCCCGCTGGAGGCTGGCGGCCAGCCCTGCCCGCACCATCCTCGGCAGCAGCTCCCGCTCTGGAGAGCCCAGCTCGGCCCGGGAGGGCTGGAAATGCCCCCCAGAGCTGGACAGAGAGCAGAGGGGCTGCTCCGGGCTGGGGGCAGCACAGGGGCCCGGGCAGCCCAGCCAGGATGCCCCAGGTGGGCTGCAGCAGGTAGGGGCACTCCTGGTCACCTGGAGAGCTCCAACCCTGCCCAGGGCTGCCAAACTGCTGCAGGCTCCTTCCCCTTCTCCAGCAGCATCTCCTCCCAGGATCGCACCTCTCCCCAGCCCTGGGATGGGAGCTCTGCCCAGCGCTGGAGAAGCCTTTGCTCCCCTTTGCACCATCGGCCAAGGAAGCCTTTGGGCCTGGGCTCCAAACCTGGGTTCCAGCTGCAGAGATGGGAGCAGGAAAGACAAGGCAGGGCCTCCTGCAGACCAGAGAGGCAGGGACAGAGCTGGGACAGAGCTGCTCGGGCCCCGTGGTGGTGGCGTTTGCTGGGACAGCATCACTGGGGAGAGAGGCAGGGATGCCCAGAGCCAGGGCACACCGCGGTTCCTGAGCAGCAGGGCCCGGGGGAGGCAGGGGGGATGCACAGGGGCTCTGGTGCCTGGCCAGAGTCCAGAGGGAAGCAGGACAGACGAGAGAAGGCACGGGAGTGTCCCAGCATCTCTGCTCAGCAAACACTCCCTGCACAAGCAGCGCTTTCCCACCCGCCCTGGGCAGGCAGAGCCCGCTCTGCTCTGCTGTGCAGCTGCCAGGACCCTACACAGGCCCTGTGCCACCCCCGGAGCCCCAAACGCAGCTCCGGGGCTGTTTCCTCCTGAATCCCGTCCCGCGGCTGCCTGCGGGAAAAGAGAGCAGGGTGTCAACGAGAACCAAGCAGCGCAGCGCGGCGCTGCAGTGAGCCGGCAGCGGTGGGAGGTGGAGGGTCCCGGCTCCCTCCGCACCTGGAGGTGTCAAACATCTAAAGATAGCGCTGGCACCGGCGACAGCGCCCGGCACCCGGGGACGGAGCGGGAGCAGCGCCAGGCGCTGTCCCGGGGGCCCGGGAGGGGTGGCCGGGGTCGCCCCGACCCCATCACCCGGCTGCTCACCCACGGCCAGGGGACACGCGTGGGGCACCCCACTGCCCGCGGGCTCTGTCCTGCTCCCCTCAGTCCCCATCCTGCTGCCAGGGGACCCCTTTTTTGTCCCATTTGGCTTCGGTCCCGCCTGGAGCCAGCGGGGCCAGCGGGTGCCCCGTGCCAGGCTGCATGTGGGTTCAGGGGCTCCCAGGCCCTGGGCCAGGCAGATTTTGGCACACTTGGACATCATATGCTTATGTAGGAGCTAAAACAAAGACAGCATCAGGGAAGATTCCCTGAGATTTATTATCTACAGAAAAATACCGTGAGGGCTCCAGCTCTCCCACTGCATCTCCCCTGTTGGAGATCCTTATCCTAGGCCAGGATCAAAGCTGGAGTCTGAGTCTGTCCCCACTCTCTCCAGAGTCCAGGGGACAGGAGCTGGAGGGACAGGTGTCCCCTGGTCCCCTGCAGACAGCTGGGGTGGGCTGTGCCCCAGCAGTGCCCTGGCACAGGGCACAGTGTCACCAGTTCTGTCCTCAGAGGGACACACCTGGACAAGAGGTGTCATCCCCGTGCTGCCATCCCAGCACAGCTATTCCTGCTGCTCTGGAGGCTGGGGAGGTGCCTCCCCCTGCTTGCTGTGGGGCTGCTGGCTCTGCCCATCCCCCTGTGTCCCCTCTGCCATCCACGCTGACGGGATCGCCCTCCTGGCCAGCTCCACGTAGACACCGTTGTCCCGGCAGTGAGACGGGTGCTGCAAGGGACAAGGGACAAGGTGTGAGCCTCCCACGGCCACCAGGGTGTGTCTGGAGAGGGCAGGGGGCCCGGGGTGCTGCTCTGGTGCAGAGTGAGGCGGGCAGTGGTGTGGGGGCCCCACCACGCCTGCTGCAGCTCCTCACCATGGTTATGTAGGTGTCCTCAGCTCTCCCCTTCTTCTTTGCTTCCTGCTCAGCCTTGGGAACCTCAGCTCCAGGGATTGAGGAGTAAATTGCTTCCTGTGAGGAGCAGATCAGGGTGTTTGTGACTGAGCAGCCCCAAACACACAGGGGGTGCCTGACCCCTGTCACAGGGCCAGCAGCAAGAGCCGTGGTTGGAGTGGCCAGCAAACGGCCCCTGGTGCTTGGGCAGTGCAGGAACCCCTCCCCAGCCCTGAGCCCACCCACCCAGCTCCAGTGACTCCTCCAGCCTCAGCTCTCACCTCTGCCTTGTCCTTGCTGCTGCTCTTCCCCATCCTCTCCAGGGCTGTGATGCTTGCGAACCTTGAGGGGAGGCAGCAGCAGTGTCACCTCCGGCGAGAGGCATCACCCCCCCTTCCTGTCGCTCCCTCCCTCTCCCGGACACTGACATCCCTTCGCAGGCTCCTGGGCCAGGCTAACCCCGAGGTTTGGGAGGTTCGGGAGCCCAGGGACGCCGGCCGGGCAGGGCGGCACTAGGTGGCGGCAGGAGGCTGCACCCCACACCTGGGCAGCTGAACCCTCGCACCTGAGAACGCCAGGGCAGAGCCTGGCCAGGGAGAGCAGCGCGGGAGGGCTGCAGGGAGGCGCCTCCTCACCCCCGTGCACCCAGAGCCAGCGCTGGTACCTCCTCCTCACGCAGAGCCCGGCCAGGAACGCCACCACCACGGCCACGCAGCCACAGCCCACCACGGCCGGCCAGAACCCGGACTCTCTCGGGGGCGCGGCATCCTCGGCGTTCGCTGCTCCTCCTCCTGCCAGGGAGACACCTAGGCAGGGGCTGGCACCGCGGGGACTCCCCCCGAGCCGCGGGGACCCCCCCGGAGCCGCGGGGAGCAGCCGCAGGGCGGGCACGCACCTCTGGGCTCCGCGGGGCTGACGAGCAGCTCCGTGCGGTTCTTGAAGACGCTGCTGTCCTGCAGCAGCCGCAGCTCGCACTCGTAGGTGCCGCTGTCGTTGAGGTGCAGGTTCCGCAGCCGGATGGAGCCGTCGCAGCGGGAGATGTCCCCCTGCCACTGCACCCGCGCCTTGAAGCGGCCCACGGGGACGCCGTGGTTGCTGTAGTAAAAAAACACCATCTCCTCCTGCCAGGGCACAGACGGAGTCAGGGGAGTCAGGTGCCTGTCCCTCCTCGGGAGCTCTCGGTTCTCTCTCTGCCCATGGCACAGGGCCCGGAAAGCCCCGGGATGCAGCGCCCGGAGCGGCGCTTCCCCAGCGCTGGGGCTGCTGCCCCCGCACGGGGACCCTTCCTCCTCNTCCAGGGCTGCTTCCCCACGGCTGCCTCCACCTCCCTCCCCTGCCACCCCGTGTCCCCTCCCCTGCCCCCCCTGCCTGACCCACCTGAGCGCCAGCTCCTGCCCTGTGCAGCCAGTCCACCTTGTGCAGGGTCCATCCCTTGCCCTCGGGGTCTATGAAGAGGCAGCGCAGCAGCACGGAATCCCCAGCCCTAGCTCGGAGCTGGGGCTCCATGAACACCCCGGCAGCGCCGCTGCCCCGCTCTGCCGGCGACAGGGACAGCAGGATGAGCGCAGGGAGCACGGCCGGGTGCAGCTTGCCTGTCCCCATCGCTGTCTCCTCCCCAGGGAAGCTCGGGGCTCCCGGCCCTGACCAGTGCAGAGGCCAAGCCCGTGCCTGAGCCCTGCTCGTGGCGTGCCCGGGATGTGGGGCAGAGCATCCTCCACGCCGGGGCTGCTGCCGTGTGACCCAGCCGAGGGGAGCTGGGAAGGACAACCCTGCCCCGAACGCCTCGGAGCCAGAGCCTGCAGCTCCCGCGGGGCTGAGCCTGTGAGTCACGGCCTGGGAGAACCTGTGCTGCTCCCGTCTGAACCAGGCCAGGGGCAATTCAAGCGCTTCACACGAATTTCAGTTCCTCCCTCACTGCCCATTTGGCTTCCTTCCCCTTTGCTCACAGGCTCCAGACCTGGGCTTGTACTCGTCTGGCCATGTAACCACAGCTTGGGGTTTCTAGAGAAGCTGGACAGTGAGAAGAAAAGCAAACCAGGGAAACATCAAAGGGCACAGAGCTGACAACCCACAGGAGGCAGCTCCGGCTCCCTGGGCTGCAGAGTGTGGGCAGGAAGGGGATTAAAGGTCTCCTCCGAACTAAAAGATTCTCTGAAATGAGCAGGGCAGAAATGTCACTGGGGCTCCTCCAGCCCCCCTGGCTCAGCCTGCAGGGGCACTGCACGGGGGGCTGGGCTCTGGCTGCTGTTTGCTGAGAGCTGCCTGAGCTGATTCACGGGGAGCTGCTCAGACAGGTAGGCTCAGGCTCATCCTTGTGGCCAAACAACTCCACTCAGCCTGTCCACAACCACGGAGGGCTGGGCCCTGGCCGAGCACCAAGTGTTTGTCTGAAACCCTGTAAATAATGAATGCAAAGTGCTGCAGCTTCCCAAACAAGTTCTGTTGGTGTTGACCAGCTGAGGAGCTGAGAATGACAAATATTTGCCAGCGGAGAAGACCGAGGGAGCTGCCTGCCTCGAGCAGAGCCAAAATCAATACCTTGGAAGCCTCTCCCTGTATTTAGGGTTGGTGAAGCTGTTCTGCTTCTTTCAAAGCCTTGGATCCTCAACACAGGACACATCCAGGGGTGCCAGTGCAGTTTGCAGCCTGTTCATGGGGCAGGGCTGCAGGAAGGGAGATGCAGCACACGCAGGGCCAGGGGAGGGACTGGAGAGGAGCAGCTCCACAGGGCTCTCTCCACAGGAGGAGAGACACTGATGGCTCTTGGAGCAAAGCAGAGGGGAAAGGGAAATAAAACTCAGAGCTTACCCAGCCATGTCAGCACCAGGGTCAGGCTCAGCAGCAGCTTCATCTCCCTCTGAGAAGAACAGCAGAGGTGACACACGCTCCAGTGTCCCCTGGGGCAGGACACCGAGGGCTGGCAGCCAGCTCAAGGTCAGAGGAAGACTCTGGTATGCAGCCTCCAAGGCTGGAGGCTGGAATTCAGCACAGGCTGGAAGGCAGGGAGCAGGGCTCTGGTGAGACCACACTGCGCCTGGAGAGGAAGAGCAGTGGGGGAGAAAGCTCTGAGCCCCTTCGTGCTTTTCCCGCAATCTTTCCGGTGGTTTGGGGGTCGAGCCTCTGAGATCTGAGCCAAAATGTTTGCAAGTCTTGCCAGAACAACCAGGTGTTTTTAATGCAACAGTATCAGAGAAGTTTGGTCCTAAAACACAGACCCCCAGCCCAGATCTAAATCCTTGCCCGTGGCTGCTGCACACAGTGAGAAGTTCTGCTGAAGCAGAGCCATGTCTGGTGTCTGGATTCAGCGTGGCCTGGCCCTCATCTCTCAGAATAAAACTGGCACCTCCTTTCTGCAGCTTTATCCTGCAGCCCAGGGAGGGACTGGCTGTCACCACCAGGACTGTGCCAGGCAGGGTCCAAAGGCAAGAGCCAGCGCCCTGCTGCCCGTCCCTGTGCCATGATCCCATGATGCCATGATTGATTCCATGATTCCAGGATCCCATGATTCCACGATTCCATGATTCCCAGCTGTGGCCCCTCATTTAAGGGTCAGGAGTCACTGAGAGCAGCTCTCCTGCCCAGAGAACCCTCACATGAGGCTGGAATTGAGGCTGCCATCACCAGCATGCATTTCCCACTACCGTAGAAATGAAATAGAAATAGAAAGACGAGAGCTGAATCATCTCTGGCATTCTGGTGGCCTCTCTCTTTTGGCTGCACTGTGCATGTGAGAGATGCTCCAGGCCAGCCTCAGACAGGGATTCCAGGCCCAGAATCAGCTCCTGGGGACCCTTGGGTCAGTTCTAGGCTGAGAGAACCACCACAGCTTTGTACCTTCACCACCTTCCCCTTTGCACAGACAGCAGATCCTGAGAAGTGGCAGCAAACCTTCTGGAATTCTCTCCCATCTGCCTCCCAGAGCACAGGAGCGCTCTGGGGTTGGCTTTTTGCATGGTTTGCTGTGCTCTGTGCAGCTCTGCTGTGACACACTTTGCTGCACACTCGACCTACAAACTCAACTCCAGCCCAGCCCCAGGGCCCTCAGCGGGGCCAGCACAACTCAGGGCAGCACCACAGCATCCTCCTTTCCCAGGGACACTGCCAGAGCCTGCAGAGCTGCACCCTCCCAGGACCACCCCCATGGAACAGCCAAAGGAGCAGCCAGCACAAATCCCAGTCCTGTCTGACTGCAGAAAGCTGAGATTTCTGTACCCAGAGCCTCCAAAAGCTCCCGACCTGCTGAGGGCTCTGGGCTTTATTTGCCACCAAGTCCTTGCTGGATTTATTGCCCTGGTTTTGAGAAGGATTCCTGGTCCTGGCTGGGAGCACATTTTGCAGGGTGTCCCCCTGTGACAGCAGGGAGAGGGTGCTGGAGGCACCAGCTGGAGCCAGCACCCACTCACCAGGCTGCTCTGTGTGTGCCAGTGCTGACACAGCCAAATCCCCTTTCCCAAACAGACTGGGGGAGAGGGGACACAGGCACAGCGTGGCCCTCACATTTCCCTGCTTTTGCATGTGGCATCTGAGTCGCTGGCACTTCTACTCCCCTGGCTCTCAGGAAAAACAAGTGAAGAACACATCCAGAAATAAATATTACAGCAAAAATTACTCACCTAGTGTTGGCCTGGAGAGGTCAGCTTGTCTCACATGAAGGGATCACTGTGCAGAGCATCTGAACCAGTTGCTAAATCACCTCAAGGTTGCATTTGCAAGACCTTTCTTGCAGCCTTTGCTTCCCTCTCTCAGGTTGTCTGCTGGTCACGCAAGAGGAAGCAGAACAAATCAGAAGAGGGGAAGAGAGAGGGGAACCAACTGCAGAAGCCTCTGCCCCCGAGGGGCCGTGGGGCAGCTTCAGGGGGCACTCACAGGGGTGAGCTGGGGGCTGGCCTGACCCATCACCATGACCTGGCTGGGACACAGAGATCCCTGGCACCCACGCTGTGCTCCCTCCTGCTTTGCTTTTGGGGATCAGGGCTGCTTAGAGAAGTGTCACTGCTGCCCTGGCTCTTGTCCCAGCGAGGCAGCACTGAGTGCCACGGCTGTGCCCTCATCCTGGTGCCCTGAACCTGCCTGGCACAGCTGCCTCCTCCTGAAACACTGATTTTCCTCTGGTGAACCCTCCTGGCCACTTTGAAAGGCCATTTTCACCCTTCTTCTTCCCTTGAAACATCAGAGCAGTTCCTGTTCCCCATTCCAGTACCCCACTGCTCCCCATCCCAGTGTCAGAGGGTTTGCTGGTGCACCAGACATTTCCACAGGGGTGGCAGAGGCAGACAAAGCCCAGCAGCCCTCACAGCTCCGAGGTGGCAGCTCAGCTCCACACCAGGAACATTTGCTCAGGATCCAGCACACCCACAGCCAAGGAGCCAGAGCTGAATTCCAGCATTTTGCAGCAAAAAGAACCTTTGGTTCCCTGGGGGAGGTTGTGTGGTGAGTGCTGAGAGGGGAACAGCAAAGCTGCTTCCCCCGGGCTGCAGGACCCAGCACCAGCCTCTCCAGGAGAGTTTTGGCTGGCAGAGGTGTTGTGTCACCAGGAAGCACAAACATTTAAAATATTGCTTTATAGTAGACAGGAGAAAAATGCATTTATCTGGAGGCGCAGATCTACAGCTGACCTACTTCTCAGTGAGAGCTCCACCACACCTAAAATCTGCAGCCAGCAGAGATGCTGAAGGGAAACTGCTACCTGTTCCCTTTTTGGGTTAAATCTGCCCCCTAAAAACCTTTACCCATCATCACAAGCCAATTTTTGCACCTCGGGATGGCAGTTCTATGAGTTCAGTGTATTTAGCCAAATAAAGAGACCCACAGCACAGAATGGAATAATGCAATTTATTGGTAATTGCACAGCAAAATCAACAGTAAACCCGGAGCACACCTGTAAAAGGAGAATATTTGACTGATACAGAAAGAAAGCAGCTCTTGAGGGGTTGAGTGAATGAATTCTGCTCTCTGCCACTCACTGTGGGATAAGGCTGGTGAAAGAGGAAATGCATGGAGGGGAAGTAATGCTGCACAATGAATCATTTCCCTAAACCAGGTCCTAGAAGAGGAGAGGAAGAAAACAGCTACTGCAAACAGAACCTTCCTTTGGGCAGTGCTTGAGTCCGTGGCTGAGGTAGATGGGGTTGTGTGTCCCCAGAAACAGAGTCCCCATTTGCATTTCTGATTTTAAAAAAATCGTTTTCTATGAATTGTGCTTCACTCCTTCAAGTGGAAGGAGAGGTACCAATGATGCAGCTGAATAAAAAAATACTTCACAAGCAGTAGGTTCTCTTCACTCCAGGACAGAGGATATCACTTCATCAAACTGGTGTGGGTCAGTATGTTCCAAAAATCCTGAGAGGAAACCTTGTCAGTGCCCAGAGGTGACCAGGCCAGGGAGCTGGAGCAGCCTTCCCCTCAAAAAGTCGGATTTCCAGGGCTCAGGAATGCCACTAAAAACCAAACCAATGAACCAAAGCAATTTGCAGGAAAACCAAGGCACATTGGCACTGTAGGCACATCTGAGGGCAAGAGATTTTCTTTCCCCCAATAAATTAGAAAGACTGTTAGAAAATTATAATTTTGTTCTTAGACAGAAGTGAATTATCCCATCAGCATTGTTCTTCCCATCCACCGAGAGCAGAGCAGCCCTTCAGTGTGCACTGGGTCCCCAGCAGCCTCTGCAAGGATGGAACCACAATTCTCAGTCATTTCAGTCTTTCTCCACAGCTTCAGTCTTCTGTCAGTACGGATCCTCCTCATCCGTGTCCTAAACCAGGAACATGGAGAGAAACTGAGATTATGTGGGAAGAAATGAATCAAGTGATGAGTTCAGCCAAGTGCTGAGCCTGGCAGGGCTTGTGGCGAGAGCCTGGATGCTTCCCCAAAAATGTTTCTGTGCTTGAAGAAGCCAGGGGACTTGCAAAAGCCCTGATAATATAAATATAAATATAAGCTCAAAATCTGTCTGACTTCTCCCAGACAAAGTTACCATGCCATAACCCACACGTGAATGTGTTTTAAGAGCAGCAGCAGCTAAAGATGAACCAGAAAATGCAGCACTACCCTGCAGAGACAGCCCTGAGCAGCACAAATTATTGTTTTCCACTTGCAGAGGGCCTTGGTTGCTGTAAGCACAGCTCTCCTTTGGGGGTGTCCCCACCAGCAGCTCTGAGCTCACCCAAACACCTCAGCTCTGCAAGGGAAACCTCTCTGATGCTCCAGACAGTCCAGTCTGAAGAGATTTCCCATTGGCTTTGCAATTTTAATTGTCTGGTCACACGTGAAGCACAGAAAGCACATCAGGGAAACCTCAGAGATGCAGAATCAGTAAAGTGAGAGGGCAGAGCTCCCCCAGTCCTGATCAGATAAACGAATCAACATCAGACAGCAAAGGGTCAAACCTGCCAAAGCACTGCACATGAAAGCTGCAGGATTTTATCAATCCAGTTTGACTCCTCCCAAAGGGGGAGAGGACATTTTTCCACTTTTAAATCTCCCAGCATTTCCTCTCCAGACTGGGGCTCCATCCCTTCCCCTCCTGGCCCCTCCCTGATTCCCAGAACGTCACCTGGAGCAGCCCTTCCTCCTCCCAAGGCATCTCTGCCTTTGGCACAAGCATCTCCTGCTCCCTTCTCTGCAAAACCTCGTTCCCAGCACTGCAGCTCTGTGCCTGCTGTGTCTAATGCAGAACTGTAAATATTTTATGTACAACTTACGTAATTGCCTGCTTTTCATGCTGTATCTGATAGGAGCCATCAGCACACCCTGTCTGAGGGCTTGGGCATTCGGGACATTTTAAATCACTGGCATTAGGAGAGTGAATCAAGCAACTTGTATTTAAATCCTCCCTAACTCACTCCTGACTGTGTACCTGAGAGGCAAAGGTGCCCCTGAGGTGAATCTGCTCTGTGGAAGAATGAAAGCCCTCTGGAATCGGGAATTACTCTGGAATGTGGCTGCTGATTCCAGCACACAGGACCTGCACAAAACAAGGGCAGCAAAACCACTCAGGAGCTGGAGCACCTGAAGAACAGGAGCTGCTGCTGGGGTGGGAGGGGAAGCAGCAGAATTAGAGAGCACGACAAACAAAAAGCAGAAACAAACAAACAATCAAACAAAACACGAGGGTTTAGCAATGTTCTGCTGGAATGAAAACAAGAGAAAAGGAGGGAGATCCCCACCAGCTCTGCAGAACCACGGGGGGCTGAGGGGGCACAGCCTGCCCTGCCCAGCACTGCCAACCCTGAGCTGCTCACAGAGCCCCCAAGGAGAGCAGCACTGGCACTTCAGCCCTGATTTACCTTCAAACGACAGCTTTGATTCCAATCAAGTCCAAGGAAAAATCAGATTGATGGATCTCATGACACTTCCCCACCAGTACAACCAGCAGCTCCAAGGAGCCTTTGGGACACACCTGGGACACCCAGAGGTGTCAGGACACCCTCCCTGCTGCTCTGAGCACCTTTTTGAGCACCCAAGTTGGCAAAACCGCTGTGACAGCACCGACTTTCACTCACCACACAGTTCAGGCACCACTCCTTGATCCTGCCCCCACAGCAGCCAGCCCTGTCCATGTGCTCAGGCCTGCAGGAAAAGCACAGGATCAGGTTGGACTTTTCCCTCAGACATTCCAGGACCTCCTCTGGACTGTGAATTCTGGTTATACCACATGCAACTGAAGGTTTTTCATCATGAGGAAAAGCCTTTAAGTCTGCACAGCAAAGCCAAAAGGACTGAAACTGCCAGATGTCTCATTTTGAAGGTGGCGCTTAAGTGTCCCAAAGAGGAAAACAAAAGTTGCTTTTTGACTGGCCAGTCTTACACCACCAATCAAATCATTAAAAGGCTGCATTAAAAATAAATAATAATTCTGTGAGGAATTGAGCAGAAAGGAGTTCAGTCCAAGGCTCCTTCAGTAGCTGGCATCTCTGCTCAGGCCAGCACAGGTGGCATTATTTGATTTATTTTGTTGTGATGGGGACTTCACCCCAAAATGCAGCACACATGCAAAACCTGCTGCTGACTCAGGCTCAAATAAACCTCATGGCAGAAGTGAAACATGTCTGACCTAAACTGCTGCAGTTCCATGGCACTCCTCACGCCAGTGACAGAAAAAAGGGGATGTGCAGGGTTTGTGCTCCAGCACAGGGATTTCCCAAAGCTCTCTGCCTGCTGGGGGAGCAGCAGAGAGCAGCGACTGAACTGCAGTGAGCTCATGCCAAAGCACAGTGGGGAAATCATCCCAGTGCCAACAGCCCAGAGTGGAAATACAGGCCCCAGCCTGCAGCACTTACTCATCAGACACCTCGATGGAGGATTTCTTGTAGCCACATTTTCCTTTCTCCTTCATGGCCCGGAACTTCCTCCCCATCCTCACCAGCAGCAGGATGACCACGAGGGCGGAGGGCAGGAACACCAGGATGGAGAGCAGAGCTGCTGAGGTCAGCTGGAAGGCCAGGCCTGAAACACGGTGAGACACAGGGCTGGCAGGCTGGAAACAGCCTGTCCCCACATCTGTGGGCTCCTGTCCCCACATCTGCAGTCTCCACATCTGCAGGGCTCCTGTCCCCACATCTGCATCTCCCAAATCTGTGTGGCTCTCCTGTCCCCAAACCTGAAGTCCCCAAATCTGTGGAGCTCCTGTCCCCACACCTGCGGGGCTCCTGTCCCCAAACCTGCACCTCCCAAATCTGTGTGACTCTTCTGTCCCCAAAACTGCAACCCCCATATCTACAGGGCTCCTGTCCCCAAACCTGTGGCCCCAAATCTGTGGGGCTCCTGTCCCCACACCAGTGGTCCCAAACCTGTGGGGCTCCTGTCCCCATAAACCTGCAGTCCCCATATCTACAGGGCTCCTGTCCCCAAACCTGTGGCCCCAAATCTGTGGGGCTCCTGTCCCCACACCAGTGGTCCCAAACCTGTGGGGCTCCTGTCCCCATTAACCTGCAGTCCCCATATCTGCACGGCTCTCCTGTCCCCACACCTGTGTCCCCAGATCTGCAGGGCTCTCCTGTCCCCAGATCTGCAGGGCTCTCCTGTCCCCAAATCTGCAGGGCTCTCCTGTCCCCCCAGCCAGGCAGGCTCAGCTGGAGGGAGCTGCAGAGGCGGGCAGAGCAGGGCACATCTCTGCCAGCACGGCTGAGCTGGGAATTTGGGGCAGGGCTGGCACGCCGGGCAGATGAGGAAATTATTACTGACAATCAGTGCTTGTGATGTGGAGATTATTTTTAGGCCGGCGTTTCCTCAATGTTTAACTTGTTCTGCCGCAATCTGCGGAGGCTGAAACTCCTGAACAAAGGGACACTTTTGATTCCTGTTATCACCACAGCTCCCCCCATCCCTTCCTGCCCTGAATCAGCTCAGGAGCTCTCCAGGTTCTGAGCTGGGAGGGCAGGGCTGAGGTAACCTCTGCTGGAACTCCAGCATGGAAGTCCAGCGAGCATTTCCCACGTGATGCTCAGAATTCCGAGATCTCCCAAAGCTGCTCTGTCCCACGGGCGAGGTCAGAGCAGGGCAGGGATCCTTACCCCGCTCTGTGACCACCAGCAGCGTCTGGGGAATGTTGTGATAAACATCTGGAGGGTTCCTCACGCTGCAGATGAAGGTCCCGTTGTCACTGAGCTCTGGGCTTTGGATGGCGATGGAAGCGTCACCGTTGGCCACGTTCCCCACCCAGGAGATCCTGTCCTTGAACTTCCCCGCTGCCGTGGGGTGTGGGACGGACTGATAATGGAAAATCTGAAAGGAGGAAAAGGGAATAATCGTGGCAATAAAACACTCACCAAGAAAACAGAGTGAACTGTTTTTTTGCATTGCAAAAATAAAGGAATTCTGCATTGTAAAAATAAAGGAATAATGCACATTGAGAAATCAGGAAAAATATTTCCTATATAAGAGAAGCAAAACTACCAGCTGAATCTTTGCAATCATTCTGTGCAGTGCACAATGCAGCACTGGTGACAACGCCCCAGATTTATCTACTTTACATTATTATGCTATTTTGTATTTACTTAGAATACTTTTTTCACCCAGAGAACACCAAAGGAATTTTACAGGGGAAAGAAGGCAACCACGAGGCTCCCAAACCACAAAATGAGGCGGCAGGCTGGCAAAGCAAACAGAAAATTCAGATTTTCAGCATGGCCTGGCCCTGTTGCACCTACAGTCTCCATTTGGCCCCCAGAGAGGGGCCGGTAGGTCCAGTCCACCAGCAGGCTCTCCGTGATGGGCGAGCTGGATCTGAAGGAGCATTTCAGCAGCACCTCCTCACCCACGAAGGCTCGGACCTTAGGGCTGACTTTAATTTCCAGGGAAAGAGCATTGCAGACACCTGATGGAACAGGGAGAAAAGGCAGGGATTCCCTTCCTGTTAACTGAGAAGTGCAGAATTGTCCCAAAAATACCGAGGCATGTGCAGGTCAGCCAAAACTCAAAGGCTAAAGCACAGCAGTGATTCCCTCCCCAACACTGAAATTTGCAGGGAAGCAGAAAACTTCCCTGACCCATTTTCCGTGGGACTGGAACCGGCTCCAAATAAGGTACCTGGGCAGAACCACCAGAGATATTTAGAGACGAAGAGGTGAGAAATGGAATCAGCCGAGGCTCTGACGAGTTGCGAAATAGCAGCTTTGGGTACTTCAAAGCCACTCTGCTCTGCGTTTGTGGCCACAGCGCCTGAATCTCGCACGCACCGGGTCAGCAGTGTCCCCGCAGCACCGGGGGCTCTCCGTTCTTGTTTCCGGCGTGTGCAGCCGCCTCTGCCCCGCTCCGGGGCTGCCGCGATGCTCCGGCCGCTCCCCAGGACCTTTGACCGATCCTGCCGCGCTCCGGGGCGGCTTTTCCCGAGCTTCCCTCCTCCCCTGGAGTACCGGGCACTGCGGGACCCCCCTTCCCGAGCCTCCCACCGCCCCGGGACCATCCAGGGCCCCCGAGCCGCTTCCCGAGCGCTCCCGGCCCGGTTCCCACGCGGGGCAGCGCGGACACGGCCGCTCCCGTCCGCTCCATCCCACCCCACTCCGCCCCATCCCGCCCCCC
>VXBR01007201.1:1122466-1136593 GCA_013400215.1 Cisticola juncidis
CGCCGCCGCTGGGCGCCGCATCCCGGCGGGCTCAGCCCCGGAACATGGCGCTCACCTGGCGCAGGTGAGGGCGGGGCAGCCCCGAAATGGCCGCGGAGCCCGGCCGGGCACACCCGGGTACGCCCGGGTGGGCACACCTGGGTACACCTGAGCACACCTGGGCCGCAGTGCTGGGGCCGGGACCGCCACCGCGGTTGTCCCCAAACCCCCGAGCGGCTCCGGTCACCGCCGGCCCGCGGCGCTTTCTGCCGCGGGTGCCGCCGCCAGACCAGGAATGTGTCGGGGTTAAATCAGGATGTTCCCCGCTGGGAGATCTTTGTGGATTCTCAAGCGCAATCAGCAAAAAAAGGAGACCTGATGAGGGTCACAGGGAGCAGCTGCATCCCTCAGCCAGGGACACCTGGGACTGGCAAGTTTTAGGGATGTAATAAACCAAGATTTTGATGTGTGTCTGTGTGTACGTTGCTAACTGGGCAAAACACCCAAGGTTTGTAGATCCTAGAGCTGAACTATCTTGGTTATAACACCAAAAATCCCACCTACAGTTCCAAAGATCTCAGCCAGGTGAGGAGCCTGTCCCTGAGCAGGGAGAGAAGTTGGCTGGGGTGACTTGTGTGGGAATTATTAACCCATCGTAGGAGAGGGGCTGTACTTGGAAAGTTACTAACTCTGAATTCTGTGCATAAATAATGCTGGAAAATCCAGTGGTGTGGGTTTGTGTGACACCACCCAGCACCCAGGCTTGGGCTGCTCTGAAATCAATAATCAACACCTTCCTGAAGTATTTAATAATTGCACACCGGGTAATTAATCCAATTTTGGGGACAAACAGGCAAATCTGCTCATTTGAGGTGTCAGGGCCCCCAGGTCACATCCCTTGCCACACTAGCACAGCTCTCAGCAAGGCCCTTTATTTACAACACAGGTGAGTGAAAACAAAGCAGACAGAAGGTAACAGCCAGGGAGCGTGGCTGGCACAGCACAGGTTATAAAGCCACAAAGAGACTCTACAAACAGACAGGGCAAGGCTTTGATTTGGGGCTGGGTAAATACTGTAACAGGATTGGTTTGGGGCTGGCTGGACACTGTTAGAGCTCTGTGGGCTCCAGTTTTGGGGAACAGAGGGGAGATAGTGAGAATGGGAATGGGAGCAGCTGCTGAACCCAGGCAGAAAAGTCTCCTCAAGCCCCAAAATCTCCCAAAGCTGCCAGACATGGATGTGCAACCTGGTGGTGAGTGTTGTCCCTGACAACAAACAGCACACCCTGCCAGCTCTCACACTGTCCATCTAACGTAGAAAAGGGATTCCAAGGACGTTGGTTGTACCAGCTGAGACCTCACTGCTCAGTCCTCCTTCTCAGGATGTCAGGGAGGAGTCTCAGGGAATAAAAACAGGGCAACACAAAGGCACTTTGTGGTTTCTAAGGTGCAGGAGTGCATCTGCTCAAACGCCTCCCAGCCCTCTGCTCAGTCAGTCTTGGCACTTTCATCTCCCAGAGAAGCCGTGCTCACATTCCAGAGGTGAGAAGATGAAGGAAAGTTCTTTGTTCATGGGGCAAGAGCCTCCTGCTTTGCTTCACCCGAGGGGATTCACAGCTCATGCAAAGTCACCCTCTTTCCATGCAAGGCTTTCAGTTGGCACCAACGGGCAGCGTGGGGCGTCTGTAATCCAGCTTTGTTCTAGCACCCCAAATTACAAGCTCTCACCAGATGCTTCCAAAGCACCTGAGAAGAAAGAGGGCAAGAAAAACAAACATCCATTACTCAGGGTTATTGTCAAAAACCAAAATAATAGAGGGAACTGCTGACCTCAGAAACTGTGGGTAAAATTTATGCTGGCATGTTTAGGCAAAGAGAGTGAATATGGAAATAGGGTCAGTCTTCCTGTTGTAATTTTAAAACAATAAATGTTAAAGTACTCAAAAGGCAGATTCAAAACTGACAAAAGGGAAGTAATTCATTCCTCTTCATCTACAAAGCAGGAATGCCATGGAAAGCAGCAACAATGGCTTTCCTGCTAATGCTCCTCAACACCAGGGTGGAGAAATCTCTTGTACATTTGAGAGGCTGTGATTGTTCAGCTGCCTCTGAAGGATCCTCAACAGCAAAGTGTGACTGTGGCCTCAGTTCTGACTGTGAATAGCAGGGAAATACCCGAGGGAATCTGTCCAGGAGAGTCCACAGGAACTGAGACATTAATTAGAGAAGGTTTGGATGGGTACCTGCATTGTGTGCACCAGCAAAGACCTTTAATCTTCCAGTGGAATGGGTTCCTTCTCTTCCCCCATCTTCAGGCTCTCCTTTTCTTTACTGTTATAAAAATGGGAGGGAAAAAAAGAGAAAAAAAGCCCAAATCAGTGTCAGGCTGAGCAGCAGGATGTCCTGAGTCACACACACGGTGAGATGGTGAGTGTGCCACTCGTGTGGTGAGCACAGCTCAGGGACAGGGTGGTGCCCACCCTTGCAGTGTGTCCCTCTCTGAGTGAGGGGCCACTGGGAAGGACAAAGGCCACACGAGGACTCCAGAGCTGGTCCTTGCTGGGGCTCTGTCCTGCCTGCACACAGACAATCACTGCTAATTATTCTGTGTTTTGCATTGTAGATGCTCCCTGCAGGGTCCCAACCAGTAACTCAGAAAGGCCGTGGGGATTTCCAGGCTCTGCCAGGAGCCTGTCCCTGCCCTGTGTCCTCACCCCTCGGTGTCTGCCACCTCCGTCCTCCCGGCTCGCGCTTTCCTGCGGTGCTGCCTGCAGATGATCACGGCTGTCACCACGAGGATCATCAGGACAGAGGCAGAGCCGATGGCCACGGCCAGGAAATGGATCTCTGAGAAGCTCACTGCGTGGGGAGAGACAGGGGCTTGCTTGGCTTGCAAAATCAACAGCACGAGGCAGAGGTCTGCAGTGAAAGCTGCTCCCCAGCAAAAGGGACCCAGCCTGTTTATTTCTTTTCATTTTATAATTTTGTGGGTCTGGTAGTGGATTGGCTTCTGGGGTTACCACCCCTTCACCCCACTGGCCAGACCAGCTGTCAACTAACATTATTTTCAGGCTGGAAATATGTAAGCAAAGGACAGTGAACAAAACCAAGAAAGGTTGTTTATACTCCAAAGTGTGAGAAAGTGAAAAACTGACCCTTAATATCATACAGTAGCTAAAAAACTGACTCTATCTTATAAGCAAATAGAAGGCTTTAAAAAATCTCAAAAAACCTAAAACAACCCAGGGGAATGAAGCAGAGGGACACACGGGAGGAGCGAGGCTGGGATCTGTGGATAAAACCTTTCCTCGGGCTCCTCTCTTCCCCTCATCCCCTTTTCTCCCATCATTTTCCCCGGTGTGGAAGAAGCCACTCTGGTTGGATCCACACCAGCCCTGGGGGGTTTTTGGCCTCTAACCTTTCTGCACCACCCGCAGCCGCACCTCCCCGATGGTGCCGTAGACGTCGGGCCAGTTTGTCACCTGGCAGGTGAAGGTGCCGTTGTCACTGGGCTGCAGGTTCCAGATGATGATGGAAACGTCGTTGCGCTCCACGTTCCCATCCCAGGTGACTCTCTCCTTAAACCTCCCCGAGGGGGGCTTGTAGGGCTCCTTCAGGTAGTAAAATACCTGCAAAAATCACAGGAACATCGAGAGGCCTGGCTTGGAAGGGAGCTGGGAGATTCCTGAGGCTTTGCCAGGTACGGGATGTCACCACTTGGCTGTGGTGTCAGCAGGCCCAGCTTCGTAAAACCACAAATATTTTAACCCTGATCACCCAAAACCAAACATGAGAGTGTTTTTAGGCAGGGTCTACAAACAGAGCTCGGATTAATCACTGCAAGTGATGAAGGTTCAGATGTACTTGTGGGTTTTGGGAGTGTCTGTACCCACTCGCTGCTCACCCTGGGTTTTGGGGCAGGGGAACCCCTG
The DNA here is from genome assembly GCA_013400215.1 of Cisticola juncidis. Lineage (NCBI taxonomy): Eukaryota > Metazoa > Chordata > Aves > Passeriformes > Cisticolidae > Cisticola > Cisticola juncidis. The sequence continues at coordinate 1,126,378 of VXBR01007201.1, forward strand.
AGATGGAGCACAAAGGTCTCACCCACCGGCTCATGAGGGCTCAGGTCCTCGGGCTGGAAGTTCCAGGTCACTGAGAGCTGCTGGCCCACGGGGCTGCTGCTGGAAAAGGTGCATTTCAGCCGCTGGTTGGTCCCGTTCACGGCCACCACCTCCTTGGCGGTGTAAACCTCCACGGCCGCCGCCAGCCACAGCGCTGCGGGGCAAACGGGGAAATCAGAGTCTGGAGTGAGCTCTGCATCCCTGTCCTCACGGGCTGCAGCTCCCTGGGGGCCTCGTGTGGCCAGGGAAACCCGAGTGTCTCATCAGCATTTCAAGGGGGGTGGTCCTGCAGATTTATTCAGAAAAACCCTTTCAAACTGGACTGAAACCCACCCGAAAATTGCTATTTTCCATGCTAGAACCTCCCTTTATGCACTTCCTACTCAGCCTCATGCACACCACGGTGGAACTGCACTTGCTGATATATCCAGGGTCAGTTTTAGAGGCTTTATAGCCCGGCTGGGCAATTGCAGGTAAATTGAGTCAGGCTGAAGAATTCTAGAGGAAATCCTCAACGTAAACGTGGATTTGTTTTTCCATGAAACATCCCCACAACCTCCATGGCTGCTGCTTTAAAAATAAGTGAGCATCACCCTCTCGATGCTCCTCTGGAAGAGGGACAACCAGCAGGAGGGAGAGCAGGAAAAAGAGAGGAGGAAAATGAAAAATAAAAAAATTAATGGTTTGCTGGGGAAGGAAATAGAAAATACCAATATCCTGCCACATTAGGAAGTGAACTCACCCCAGTAGGATTCAGTCCAAAAAAAAGCTTATCTAGGGTTATAAAATATAACATCATAATGAAGATGTATTTGGAAGTGATTTATGACTAAACACTTCCTTCCAAATAATTCCTTATCTCAAAGGAAAAATACTTGGAATGACAACACACTGAAGGTATTCCCACGTGAAAAAAACCTCATTGGCAGAGAACACGCTGCTCACACGGAGTCGGTGCCAAATCTTTTCACTTCAAACTCCTTGAAAAGAACTAAGCGAGAAATAAGAGCAAAATAAGTTTTTTCAAGGTAGACGACGTCAGTGTGCCGATGCATTTGGGAAAGGAGGATTTGTTATTCCTAAAATCCGGGTGTTTTGATATAAACCTCTGAAAATCCAAGTGAGTCTGGTGTGAGTCTGGAACCTTTGCTGTGTGAGGGATCTGAAGCCGGAGCTCCTGGACAATCCCCGCCTGTTTAGGAACAAAGCTAGCGAAAAGAAAAAAAGCTGAAAGGCTGGGAGTAAAGTTCAGATTCCTGGCAGGAGAGAAAAAGACGCTGAAAGCCGAGCTGAGGAGGAGATCGGCGGACCAGATCCGTGTTCTTCCTCTCGAATACGCCCAAACCTGTCGGGGAAGAAACTCAACAACTTCGAGCACTTCCAGCGAGCCCCGCACTGAGAGAATCGCAGCAAGGACGGGGAAAAGCCTCAACCTTAGGGAGAATTGAGGGGATGAGGGGAGGGAAGCGAGGCCGGGAGGGGTTCCTTACCTCGGAGCTGCGCCCCAAGGGCGAGCGCAGCGCCCAGCCAGGCGCGGCCGCGCATCGGGGACACAAATCCGGGGCTGCAGACACAAATCCACTTCGGGTTCTCGGGGAGAGGGTAAAAGATGAATTTCTCAAAGTCTTCCCAGCAGATTGGGCCAGATTTCCTGCCCCCAGCGAGGGAAGGTAAGCGCTGCCCCCGCGCTCCCGGCCGAGCTGAGCCCAGCCCCGCTCACTCCTGGCGTAAATCAGAGATTCCCAAGGGAAGGTGAATTTCTTCTCCCTCCCATATTCCCCTGCTCTTTTGTGTTGCAATCTTTCCTCCTCCCAGCCGCCACCCGAAACCACTCCCCTCTTGTGGGAGGCAAAGGTACATTTGCCTCGAGGTGTTCAGAGGTGGCTCGAAGGAATGAGGGCCGTTCGTTCTGGAAAAAAACCTGCGAACAATCCTAAAAAGCGCAGCCCAAAACTGACAGGAAGGAATGAGGGCCGTTTGTTCGGGAAAAAAAACTGTGAACAATCCTAAAAAGGGCAGCCCAAAACTGACAGCCCTTGGCTGCAGTGCGGGTCCTCATCCAGGGGATGGAAAGGTCCCACCAAAGGCAGATCCCTACTCTGAAATAATTTGAAAGTTCCTTGGCTGCAGCCAAGGATTGGGAGCCTCGTGCTTGGGAGGTTCTTGGAAAAATCAAGCGGGAAATGGGTCCAGCCCGGCCGTACCCCAGGCACGGCTGGGAACGCCGCGGAGCTCCGCAGGTGACAAATTCCATGGGACACAAAATATCCTGATTTCCTCTCAGGGGTGCAAGGGGAGGGTGCCCGAAGCTCTGGGTGTTTGCGGGGCTCCCTTCAGCGATTTGGCGATGGGAAAGCAGCTCTGAGGGCATCAGCTCCCTGGGCTGTCCCAGAAGAGAGCAGGGAACCCTGTGTGTAACACATCCCTGCTGACGGCTCCAAGCATCTCCATTTTCCCGGGAATGATTTGGTCCCGTGCTAGCCCTTCATTACTTCATCTCCCCAGATTTCCACGCAGTTACTATTCACACCTATCACCTCCTTTTGTTTCCTTGCCACTGCGAATATTTGTCACTCCGGGGCTTTGTTCAGGTTCCGTTTAAAGTTTAGCAGCCAATTTGCTGCCACTTCCTGATCCTGTTTCTGGGAACAGCCCCCGTTCCCACCTTCGCCTGCAGATTTTCCCAAATCCTCATCGTCTTTCAAACCGTGTGGACTCCAGCTTGTAAGAGAAGACCCTGGCACACATCACCGGTAACCTCGGCTCTCTGCTCCATTTGGAAACACAAACGAGGAAAAGGAAGCCCTGACAGCCAAAGAGAGCACCCCAAGAAGGGAAACGGGGCACAGCAAGGTTCCCTCTCTGCCCATGCCCGCCTCCCTGCGGGCAGCAGAGCCGGGGATGCCCTGCCCGGTCCCGCCGGGGATGCCCGGGCCGGTCCCGNCGGGATATCTCCGGGAGGGCCCTGGAGAGGGGCTGAGCGCAGGGGATGGGCAGGGGGCGATGGGCTCGGCGCGGTGCCCGTGGCTGAGGGGCTGAGATTTGGGGGGTGCCTCGGGTTCCCTCATTCCGAGCTGCAGGGAGGGTGGAGAGGGGCTCTGTCAGCAGCTGTGGAACAGAACAATGGGAACGGGTTCAGACTGCCAGGGAGCAGCGTTAGATGGGAGATTGGGCAGGAATTGTTCCTGGAAGGCTGGGCAGGCCCTGCCACAGGGTGCCCAGAGCAGCCGTGGGTGCCCCTGGATCCCTGGCAGTGCCCAAGGCCAGGCTGGACAGGGCTGGCAGCAGCCTGGGACAGTGGGAGGTGTCCCTGGCCAGGGCAGGGGTGGCACTGGAGGGGTTTTATGGTCCCTTCCCCCCCAAACCATCCTGGGATTCCATGTAAAATTGTTCGCTGCAGTTGGAACTTCTCAAACTCTCACTCTGAGGAGCTGCTGGGAAGGTCCTGATGGCGAATCTGATTCCAGCTCATTTCTCTGTCCTGCTGCTCCCAGGGCAGCTCCAGGAGCTGTCCCCAGCCTGCAGAGCTGGTGCAGGGCAGAGCAGCCACCCCTCGCTGGCGGTGACGTCCCATGGAGACATTTTGAGCCTCCGCACTTCCTGACCTGGGCTGACTTCACGTGTCTGGCTCTGCCTTGGCTGCCCTGGAAGGAGTGAGAGGAGTGAGTCCCCCAGCCCTGCTCGGGTCGGTGACAATTCTGGGAAAAACAATCCCAGGCCTTTTTCTAGGAAAGCCACCGTGCTCCTTCCTGCCACAGCCGTGCCAGTCTGATGTGGTGGAGAGGAGCAGCAGCAGGAGGAGGAAGATGAGGATGAGGCTGGAGCAGTCCCTGCCCCTGCTGGGGCTCCTGCTGTGTGCAGGTGAGTCCCCAAAATCCAGGCAGCCGGGCTGGAGCTGTGTGAGCTGTGAGGTTCCAGCTCCTCATTTCGCTTTTCTCCTTTATCCCTGCACTTTTCTTAAATCGTTTCGGGATTTTGGGTAAATAACCCCAGGGGTGGTGGGATAGCAGGGCGTGTGGAGGCCCCAGCTGAGCAGCTGGAATGTCCCTGGTGCGGGATGGAGAGCAGAGCACCTGCAAAGGGTCTGGAGAAACCCGTAATGAGGAGAGAGAAGCGTGCAGGTCACACATTAAGGGTTGTTACAATAAAACTACAACTGCTCTGCCAAGTGCTGCAAATACCAGTCTTTGAGAAGGTAGAAAATGTGGTTTATCAGTGGCCTGTTATTTTTTTCAGATTTAAATTTCTCTATGTAAAATTAAAAAAGCATCTGGTCATCTTCTCTCCAGCCAAGTCCTCTGTCTGTGGAATTCAAGTTACTTTTTGCACAAAGACCAATGTCTTTAAAGGAAATCACAAATCTGATTCACACCTCCTAAAACCTCTTCCTTTAATGTTCCAGTTCCAGAGCTCTCCATGGAGCGAGTTGTTTCCTACCAGGCAGAAAACCCACCCAGATAAACTGTTTAAATAAACAGCCTTAAATCCACGCCAGGCTCCCACTCCCCAGCCAGTTCTCTTGCAGAGGACTGAGGTTCTCACCAGGGGTTTCCAGCAGTGTTTGCTCCACAATAACAAAGCAGAATTTCGGGGTTTGCACCTTGCAATAACAAACCCTTCTTTCTGAGCTGGGTTGGAAAATGATTCAAGTTTCCATTCTGCGTTAGGCTGTGTTGAAAATGGCTTCAGAGTTCAGAACAACATCCTGTCTCACCACCAGAACGTTTCTGATGCCCTCAGCACGAATTGGGGATTGTAAACATCTCCTGGGTTCAGAAAGGAGGTCCTGGGAGTAGGAAAGATGTGTGATATCTGAAACTCAATTACTTAACATTTCCTATTCATTTTTTTTGCAGTTGGCACCACAGCTCAGGAGGGTAAGTGTATTTTACTGCCATCCTTAACTAATTAATATGCTTAAACCCCCAAATATGCCTCAAAAGTGAGGACTGAGAGTAAAATAGAAAGATTTGAAGTCTGTAAATATTGCAGGATAGGAAAAAAAAAAATCACTGTTGATTAACTGAGAGTGTTCTTACTGATTGGAGAAATTGGTCCTTAATTAGTACCAGTGCTGGGCATTTCCAACAGCACCAAGCAGTGAGGCAATGATGAGACAATTTTTTAACACTCTTTTTTTTCTGTTTTGCAGATGAGGAATTTGAGGGTAAGTGAATTTTACCGGCAAAATATTAATATCTTTAATACTGAGCTGTAATACTAAGCTTTAATACTAAGCTTTAAATATCTTTAATATTTAGTAGGATATAGATGCTGTAGCTGACTAAAAACAGGTAGGAATATTTGAGTTTTGTCCTTGTTTTCCTTTCTCACTGGTGTGTCCTCCCAAGGGGAATTCCTGGTGGAGATTTCTGGCACCACGGTGACAATCACGTGTCCCTTTGAGGACGAGGGAATCCGGTGGGACCCGCCAGGGAAAGCAGATGAAACCAGGGACAGGATGTTCATTATCAGGGACCACGACAGCGCCCCTGCCAACCTGAGCTGCTCCTTGGGGAATAAGAGGCGTCAGCTGTACCTGAACGCCAGAGGTGAGGGCAGACCCCGCACCCTGCACGGCCCATGGCAGCTTTGGGGAGGGGAAAATTGGGGTTTGGTGCTGGGGTGGGTGAATTCAGTGCTGCTGAGGCCTCTCCCCTAAATCTAACCCTGATCCTAACCCCAACCCTTAACCCTGACCCTAAAACTAACCCTGACCTTGACGCTGATCCTAACCCTAACCCTGGACTAACCCCTGACCATAACACTAATCCCTAACCCTAATGCTAAACCTGAGCTTAACCCTGACCCTAACTCTGACCCTGACCCTTCCTGCTGAGTGTGGGCAGTTAAAGAATTCCAGGGCCCATTTTTGGCAGAGGGAATCTCCCCTTTCCTCTCAGTTTGCCCTTTTCCCCTCCCCAGCCCCCTGTAGCCCCCAGGTGAGCCAGGCTGGCTCTCCCTGCCCCTGAGCCCCCTGTCCCCTCCCCTGCAGTCTGTGCCAACTGTGAGGAGCTGGATGCCTGGACCGTGGCAGGGATCATCACTGCAGACCTGCTCATCACCCTGGGGCTGCTGATCCTGGTGCATTTCTGCAGCAAGGGCAGGCAGGGCCGGGCCAGCGCCGCTGGGGACAGCCGGCCACGAGGTGAGAGCCCTGCAGGCATCCCCGTGCCACCCTCTGAACCCCAGTGAAACCCTCACCCCTCAGCCTGACGGGGCATCCTCTGCCCCCCACCAGCTCCCAGTCCATGCTCCTGCTCCCTCCTTGTGCTCTCCAGGCTGCCTTTGTGCCTTTGCACACAGGAATTAATTTCCCAGGCAGCAGCTGCCCCACCAAGAGCTCAGATTAAATCCATGGGGGTTGATCCATGATGTGCCTGGCCCCAGGGTCAGCCTGGAGGTGCCTGGTGCCAGGAATGCCCAGGAATTGCCCCTCTCTGTGCCTCTGTTTCAGGTCAGAAGATGCAGCGTCCTCCCCCCGTCCCAAACCCGGACTACGAGGTGAGGACAGAGCCTGAGCTTCCCATCCCTGCTGCTGGGGAGGGAGAGGCAGGGTGGGGCTGGGGCTGACAGCCAGGACATGACAGCCAGGTCATTTATCCCTGAGGAAGCACCAGCCAAGCTCCAAATCCTCCTGGCAGGGGAGGAAGGAGGTGGTGAGGGTGCAGCTCCTTTTCCACAGGGATTTGCCTGGGGGCAGAGCTGCAGCTCCCCGTGCTCTGCCCCTGCTCTGCAGGGCTTTTCCCCAGTCCTGGGTGGCTCAGGGGTTGCTGAGGGAGGTCTCTGCTGTTCCCACAGCCCATCAGGAAGGGCCAGCGGGAGGTGTACGCGGGCCTGGCACCCCGGGGGCTCTGAACCCCGGGGGGACGGGCTGGGGCAGCAGCACCACGGCCAAAGGCTTTGCCCAGCTTGTTCCAGCTCCCTGCAGCTCTGCTCTGCCATCCTGGGGTAAGGCAGCACACAGGACAGGTACACGCTGTCCCACCCCAGGCTGTGCCATCAGGGAACAGAAACCAGCACCCTGGCAGGAGTTTTCCCTCTCATTAAAGGACTGCAGCCTCACTGGTGGCTCCTGGTCTCCTTTTCCCATCACACTTCTCTCTCTGTTGGTTTTCCCTTGTTTAATTTCTGCCCTGGGTGCCTCCACTCGTTTCTGGTGGTTCCCTGGGCTGAGACCAGACCCTCCTCGGGGGGATTTGCCTCTGGCCCCATCCTGCTCTCACCCTCACAGCCTGAGCTCCACTTGCAGCCACAGCAGCAGATGCAGGCACCAAAACCCCCCCAAAACAGCCCAGCAGCAACGGCTGAGCAGGGCCCGTGGGTGGGTTAGTGCCTGGCTCAGGTGGGAGCCTGGCTGAGGCAGCCCCTGAGCAGAGGAAGCTGCAGCAGGGCAGGGCTGAGCTGCAGCGGGGCAGGCAGCCCCAGCAGGATGTGGTTTGCAGGCACAGCTGGGCTCCTTCACCACAACTCCCCTGCAGCAGGCAGGGAGATGGTGAGATACACACAGCAGCAGCCCCAGCAGCTCCAAACCCTCTCAGGGCCACGTTCTGACCTTGTGCAGGCCAGCACTGCTGCAGGGACTCAGCCCCTGCTCAGCCCCTGCCTGCTCAGCCCCCAGTGCGGTGGGAGAAGCTGGGACTGCTCGGGGTGTGCAGGGCCTAAAGTTTGCTGCAAAATAAACCCTAAATTTTGCTACACCCCAGTGCTTCTACCACCACTTTTGGGGTACATCAATGTACAAGTTTGCCCCGGGGTTTGTCCCAGGCAGTGCCACCCCACACATTCCTTGTCTCAGCAGGATCAGCACCCGCACAGTGGCCACAAACAGCTCTGCCCCTGTGCTTACCTGCACCAGGGGAACATTGCTCTGTCCTTCCAAGGGTGAGGTGATGCTGGCTGGCCCTGGCTGGTGTCTGTGTCCCGTTTTGGGGACTCAGACCACATGAGCTGTTTCTGCTTGGGGCTGGGCAGTGGAGAGCAGTGACCAGGTCCCACCCCATGAGCACCTTCCCAGGATTTGGACACAACAGTCGGAGCAGGGGGGCTGTGGGACAGGCTCATCTTTAATGGCAGGAATACAGAAGTGCAAGAGGTCATGGAGTGAGCACAGGGCTACCAGCAGCCCATCCTGGAGGGACCCCAAGCTGAACCAGCAGGCTGATGAAGGCAGTGGCAGAGGATCAGAGTCTTCCCCCTTCACTTGCGGGCGCGGGCGGGAGCCAGCCGGCTGTACTGCTCATCCTCCCGCTCCCCGAGGGGCTGCCAGGGGACAGAAAGGGGACATGAGCACAACTGTGCCTGCCCAGCCCTGGGACAGCCAGCTGGATCGGCCTTGGGCAGGAATCTCTCCATACTGAGGTGCCCACACTCACTCAGGAGTGCTGAAGGTGTCCCCACACACTCAGGGGTGCCCCACACTCACCTGGTAGAGCTCGTTGCTGATCAGGTTCTGCCTGTCAGAAGCTGAAGGGAGAAAAGTCAAGGTCAGGGATCAAGGAGCCACAGGCAATGTGGGGAACATTTACAAAGGAACCCAAGGGCTGGCTGCAGCCCCTGGGTGCCACACAGAGCCCCCAGAGGTGCCAGGCACAGCACTGGGGACCCTCCTGCCCCTCACCTCGTGAGGAGTGTCCCCTGCCGTGGCCAGTGATGCAGTACACGGCCAGGACCAGGAACAGCGTGGCCACCACGTCCGCCACAACGATGCCCGAGATGGTGGGAGCGTCCACCTCGATGCAGTTCTGGCACACTGCAAACCCAAAAGGACAGGGGAACTCAGGGCAGGGGCACAGGCAGAGCACTCAGCCAGCCCTGCCAGGCCAGCAGAGAGCAGCCAGGCTGGCTGTGTGACCCAGGGCAGGGGCACAAGCTGCCACGTGTGCCCCACGCCCTGTGCAGGGCCAGAGGAGCAGGTCCTGGCACTCAGTAAGGCTGCAGAGCTGTCACAGCGGCAGCACACGCAGAGGAACCTGCAGCAAACCAGTGGGGATGCTCCCAAATGGGGGGAAATTCCCTCAAGACTTGGCTTGGGTGAAATCTCCAAGCAGCCCTGGCTCTGGAAAAGCAGATGTACAGCACTTACTGCGATAGTGCACCTGCAGGCTTTTCCTCTGCCCGCCCGTCTCACACACGTAGAGGCCCCTGGGGTCGTCATAAACCCCGCTCAGGCTCAGCTGTGCCTCGTGTCCCACCGCGCTCCCGTCCTTCCACCAGGTGACGTTTTTGCCTTGTCCTCGCACACATTCCAGGAACACCTTGCCACTGAATTCCTTCACGTAGATCTCCCCTGCGGAAGAAGGGAGCGGAAAGCTTCAGCTCTGAGTTATCCACAGCAGTGCAGAGCTCGGAGCTCCTTTGTGGGGATGGAGCATCACATCAGGCTGTCCTAAAAACCTCTGAGCAAAGCAGGCTCCCCATCCCTGCTGCACTGATTCCTTTTCCCCATCACCATTCCAAACCCTCCCCCGGTGGAAAACCCCACCCAGCCCTGGGGCTCCTTCCAGCACCCTCCCGGCACGTCCAGGGACCGCGGCGAGTGTCCGCCCGCCGACCCCACCCTCGGGCTCACCTCGGACGCCCCAGCTGGCCGCGGCCAGGCTGGCCAGCAGTGCCCAGGCGCTCAGGACCCTTCCCCCGGCCATGGCCCGGCGGCGCTGGCTCTGTCCCCGCTGGCAGGAGGCGCGGAGAGCCGCTCGCCACAAGGCACCGCCGCCCGGGCTGCGTCAGGTACCGGATGCCGGGGGCTGATCCTCCCACCCCGGCAGCCGGCGAGGGCTGAGGGAGCCTCGGAACTCCCCCCGGAACAGCCCGGGACTCGCGGCAGGGCAGGGAGGGCGGGGGGCTGAGCCCGGGTCTGCCCAGGGACCCCCGGCAGCCACGGACCTCCGGCAGCCAGGGACCCCGGGGGTCAAGGACAGCCCAGTCCCTGCACAGCCACAGCACCCAGCGGCACCCACAGGTGCCCCGGCATTCAGGGAGCCCCTCCAGCATCCGGGGAGCCCCTCCAGCATCCAGGGAACCTCCCGGGGTCCGGAGCCCCCTGCACAGCCACAGAACCCAGCAGCATCCACAGCTCTCCTGGCATCCAGGGAGCGCCCCGGCATCTCCGTGTCCCCATAGCCGCGGTCCCCGATCCCCCCGGTATCTCCGGGTGTCCCAAGAACCGCGGTCCCCG
>VXBR01007201.1:1153201-1172463 GCA_013400215.1 Cisticola juncidis
TGCCACCGGGGCTGGTGTCAGCGGGGCTGGTGTCACCGGGGCTGGTGCCACCGGAGCTGGTGTCACCGGGGCTGGTGTCACCTGGGCTGATGCCACCGGGGCTGGTGTTCCCGGGGCTGATGTCCCCAAGGCTGATGTCCCCGGGGCTGGCACCACCGTGTGCAGGAGCTGCTGTGCCCACCCCTTCCTGCTCANCCCTGCTCTGCCCCGGGGCTCTTTCTCCCCGGATTTCCCCCCAGCAGTAAAGCAGGTGCTGGGTGGGATTATTTTCCATCCCTGCTCCTGGATGGGGCACTGGCAATTCCAGCAGGAATTTCCCTGCTGGTTCTTTCTGGAGGAGCGTGGCCTTTGGAGAACCTTCCAGCGCCTCCCTGGGGACACAGCCCCAGCTCGAGGTGTCAGACGGAGCTGCAGTCCCGATCCTGCCAGGAATTATCCACCCGAGAGGATCCACGGGTCTCTGGGCGGTCTTTAGAGGCTGCTAAACACCCGACAAATGAACTCCGGGAGTTCCCTGGGCGTTTAAGCCGCCAGCATTCCCGGGAATCTGTCACAGGAAAGCATCCAGGAGCAGCAGGATGCTCCTGCCAGTCTTTGCTGTGAGATATTCGAGTGAGAGTTCCCAAACCCAACCTCCTCCTCGGGACAGCAGGGAAGGTTTCCCCAGCCAGCAGCAGCAGCGTTTTCCTGCTCCCAGCTCCTGTTTTATCCTCCTGAATCCCGACTTTCCTCCCCTCCACGACACAGCACAGAGCCTTGGCCAGCGCTGCTCGCCAGCAGCATCTGCCTCCGAGCTCCCTCGCACGGCCTCATTATGGATCCTAATTAAATAATTACACATTTTCATTCTCTGTAATTACAGCCACTACTTATGTAAATAAATACGCCGCCTGCAATTACAAAGTTATGGGAAGCTGTTAGAAAATATAGATTTGGTTAAGGCTGAAATGGCTCCAGAGAGCCCCTGCCAGGCCCAAGCAGCTCCCCCTGGTCCCCTTCACACCCTGACCCCTCCTTCAGCACCGGGAGCCCCTTCCCGCCTGGAATTCTCGGCATTTCTGCAGCTGCAAAGTGAAACAGCTGGAATGCATCTCCAGAGACAGAATTCCCCTTGTGCCAGCCTTTACCGGCAGCAGCGCTGCAAGGCACCGAATTTAGGGGAGGAAAGGTCCAAACCAGCCTTTCCTTCAGCTCGCTCGTTTGTCTCCTCCACCTTCCTTATTTATTTCCTGCCATAAATTCACACGGGGGAGTTCCTCGGCACTTTAGAGCAGCGGCCTCGATATCTCCCTGAAGGATCACCTAAAGCTAAAAAAAAAATAAAATAAAATAAATTAAATATTCCACTTTTCTGTTTCATTTCTGCAGCAGTTTGGAAATCACAGGTATCTCAGGGCATGCAGCTTCCTGCACATTGGGAATGCTTTTTACAAAAAAGGGGAAAAGGGGAAAAAAATTAAAAGGGATTTCATTTAGGAAGTGCCTGAATGGGAAAACAACAATCCTGAGCCTTGGGGACCTGCTGGATTCTCTTTTCTTCTTTCTTTTTTCTTCTTTTTCTTTTTCTTTTTCTTTTTCTTTTTCTTTTTCTTTTTCTTTTTCTTTCCCCGGCTCTCAGGGCGGGTGAAGCTCAGCAGACACCACGCTAACACACGTGTAATGAACTGGCTGCGTTTCTCCCTCATTAATTCGGATTTTCTGGCAGTTTGAGCTCCGCAGCGTTCGGGGCAGTGACTCAGCCCCTGGCCCTGCCCCTGGGCCCGCGGGCAGCTCCGTCCGGCACAAAAAGCGGATTTTTTTGGCTGCTGTGGAGCCCCCGAGCACAACGCCCTGACCACATCAGCGGTGCCGCTCCTCGCTCGCGTTTCGAGACGCAAATTGCCAATAAATCACCCCAAACACGGCTCTGGGGCAAAGCCCCCGTGTCTGAGCCCAGAGCTCGGGGCTCTCAGCCCGGCAGCACCGGGAGATGCTTCGCACGTGAAGAAAACCTCATTTTACATCATTTTACATCATTTTACATCATTTTACATCATTTCCCCAGCGCCGGGGAGATTTTTTTTTGCTTTTCTCATCTGCGAGGCGGTGACTCAGCCCCTGTTTGCAGGCGAGGAAGGGAAAATCGCTGCTCGTCCCTGCGCCCCGGGAGCGGCTCCCTCCTGCCGGGGTTCTGGGGAGGGGGAGGAATTTTGGGCGCCCCTTTGGCAGCTCCAGCTGCCCCCGGCCCTGCCCCGGTCCGGGATCACCAGCACGGCCGTGTCTGTTGTGGGAGGGTTTGTCAGAGGGAGCAGAGGCTGGGGGTGTTTGTTTGATCCCCGCAGCCTCCCGGTCCCTGCGCCGCGGGGAGAGGGAGCAGCTGCTGAGCCAGGGATGCTGCTCTTGGCACCCTCCGGAAAAATAAAATAATAATAATAAAANGAAAAGACATTTCCACGAGACTAAAAGCCAGAGCTCACACAGATTTCTGCACCCAAGGGGTGCAGGAGGCCCCATTCCCCCATCCCCAGTGACATCAGTGCTGCCTTCCCACCCCCAGCGCTTTGCTGCTCTCCAGTTTCCCCTTCAAAAGTCAAATTTGGTCCCTCCTGGGCAAGGTGGAGGGGCTCTGGTGCTGATTTACCCTGCACAGAAAGGCAAATCCTGACCCTTCCTGCAGCGGGATGAGGTTTTTAACCCACTGTGACCCTTTGGCATCTCCTCAGGAGCCACCTCTGGAGGGATTTGTGTCCCAAAAAAAGCCCAATTCCCATCCCAGAGAACCAAAGCTGCTGCCAGGCTTTCCTCAGAGCAGTTTATGCTTCCTCATTTGGAGGTGATGATCTAATGAGTCATTAAAGACAAACAAGAAATAGGAGAAAGCGTTTGACTTAGCACTTCTCCTTCCCAAAAAACCCTGTAGCTGCAGAATTTTAAGCAGAGAGCGAGCCAGAGCAATTTTAATAATATTAAGCTTAAATTGACAGCGAAAAGGGTGAATACAAAAGAGTAACAAAAACCCAAATATATATAAACCATAAGGCTTTGTGAAAAGAATATGATTAAGCTCTCAAAGTTATACATTGAAAATGTAGGAGGGCTTTTTCTTCCCTCCCTGAAGCACAGAATTAGGGCTGCAATAATCCATCCCGGGGGCCCTGGTGCTTTCTGGTGGCACAGCTCGGGTGTGCCCTCTGTGCTCTGGGCACGGGTGGCACCAGCGCTGTCCCCTTCCTGTGCCACAGAAACCAAAAACGGGGAAACACAGAAAGCAAAACCAGGGAAACACAGAAACCAAAACCAGGGAAACACAGAAAGCAAAAACGGGGAAACACAGAAAGCAAAACCAGGGAAACACAGAAACCAAAACCAGGGAAACACAGAAAGCAAAAACAGGGAAACACAGAAAGCAAAAACAGGGAAACACAGAAACAAAAAACAGTGAAAAACAGAAACCAAAGCAGTGAAGGCAGAGCCCACTCTGGGGGCTGCTCCCGCTCAGCCCCGGGTGGGAACCACAGTAAAAATAAATAGTACAGATCCACAGTAAAAATAAATGTGCAGTTTTACTGCATTAACGTGAAGGTCCCTGCATTTCCTGCTTCATTTCCATTGTCCCAGCCGTGAAACCAGAGCCAGGCTGAGGCTCCGGGGCTGAGGGGGTGCTGAGGGCAGGGGGGCAGCAGCAGCTCCCCAAAAGTCCCTGGGGATGGAATTTTGTCCCTCCCCAGGCTCAGCTCTGCCCTCACCCAGACTTTGCCAAGCTGGACAGACCGGGCTGCACCTCCAGAGCATCCCTGAGCCAACAGGAGCCCCTCAGCCTCTGATTTAGGACAAACCCGGCATTTCCCGAGGATGAACCCTGCAGGAGCTGCCGGCACCAGCTCCCCCAGCTCAGTCGCGTTTGTGAAGTGGCTCCATTGATCCCAGCAGGTCATTACTGGTTAATGATGGAATGCCTGATAATTGCTCCCATCACCGTTCCTGCGGTGGCTCTGCCACCTCTCGAGGTGAGGTCTGCAGCCTTTCATAATTTGTCACCTCGTGTTTGAAAGCTGAACAGCTTTGCAGTTATTCTGTTTGTTTTTAAAGGGTGCTGGAGGGATTAAAGGTGTGGAGAGGACCTGTCCCCCTCCACCTGTCCCTTTTAGCACACTTTGGGGTGACACTGCAGGACTCGGGATGGCAAGAGAGCAACAGAGATTTGGCCAATAAGTGGAAAATAATTAAGGATATGACTCCTACAGCGCTGATTTTTCACTGTCACATAAACAACAGCAACAACAACAATAATAACAGGCCAATATTGCCAGATACCAGGGGGATTAAACATCAAATTAATACTTAGCAAGGTTAGGATTAAGCAGAAATAACAGCTTTATGATTAGAGTCTGAAACTGCCGCTGATAATGACTGATTATGCTCCTGCAGAGGAAGAATTACAAGTGCTTAAGGACAAATAACCCTCCCGAAGTTGCTGGCAGAAGCACAGACATAAATCGTGTGTGTAATGGGGCTGGAGCTCTGTGGACAGAGCAGGGAGGTGAGGGAGGATGTGAGTGGTTTCCAAGAGATAAAACACTTGCTTGTCTCCATGTCACCGCCACCAAAGTGCTGGGGAGGAGTTAAACTGAACAAAAAAGGATTGAAAAAAAAAAAATCTTCTCAAGGCCTCTCTGTGTGGGATTTGGAGCCCTCGTGGCAGAGGCCCTGTTTATGTGAAATGATTTTATCTGGAGCTTGGCAGAGTCTGTCTGCAGTTTCCAGCCCATCAGGTTGGTGTTTCTGGGTTTCCTTGGGTTTGTTTTCTCCCAGACAGAGGCAGAGGAAGCAAATCTGTCCCTTTGGTAAAGGCTGGAAATGGGGAGAGAGACAATCCTGGGAGAACCCCCTCCCTGCCAGGGGAGAGACACAGAGCAGCTCCTGAAAGAGCCTTGTACAGGAAAAACCCTGATCAGAGCTGGGAACGGGGAGGGGACAGTTCTGGGGTGGGGACAGTGACAGGAGGGCGAGGGGGGAACTGCTGGGACAGAGGCACCAGCTCCCCTCTCCCTGCAGGATGTCCTGTGCCACACACAGATGTTCTGTCCTGTCCCACACACAGATGTGTCCTGTCCCTCACAGATGTTCTATCCATGCCCAAATCTGCCTGTGAAAGCCCCCCTGGCACGTGGAAATCCCACCCCAGCACTCAGACTGCTCACAAGAAAGCAAACAAAGCTGGGGACTCAGTTGTGCCGTTTCCTTGTGCAAATTTGAATTTCATGGTGATGCTAATGCAGCAAACGTGACTTTGCCTTGGTTAGCTCTCCCAAAGGTGCTTTCCTGCAGCACACACAGTGATGGGGAGTGATTCCATCAAATCTCCCTCACTGGAGACATTCCAGAGCCATCTGGACACAATCCTGTGCTCTGGGATGAGCAGGCAGGTGGCACCAGGTGGTCCCTTCCATCCTGAGCCTTCCTGGGATCTTTTTCACTGTGATAATAACATTTTCTCAACTTATAAACAGAATTTTCTGGGCCCTTATCTCAGAAGCTAAACACACACAACTATCACAACTAAAACCCTGTTGTACGTGGATCTGTGTGTTTGCAAGAGAACCTGAGGGGGGAAAAATCACAAAGATTTAACCAATTCAAAAAGAAATTTCATGGGATGATGGCACTGGAAGACATTTGGAGATGGATGAGACTCCTCAACACATTAAAGAGAAATCAGAGCAATCTGTGATGTGTGTGTGCCACATCCTGCCACTTCCCCACCACGGTGAGAATTTATCGCTGTCTCCTCTGGGCTGCAGTCAGTCTGGGCTCTCCAGCAAAAAGAAACGTTTAAAATCAACTTTAGCACCACAGGAGTGGGTACAGAATGAGGAAGATCCGGGGCAATTGGCAGAACTGGAAATCATCCATTGAAAGGAAGGGTCCTTTGGGAGTGCCAGCCCCAGGCAGGAGCACAGCCCAGGCAGGGGGTTCGTTAAGAGCTGGTGACTAATTGCAGCTTAATAAGGCGAGGGAAGCTGTGGTAGCTCCTCCTGCTCCTCCTCATTGCCCCTCCGTCTGCAGGCAAACACAGCCAGAGGTTTCCTGGGATGCACCCGGCCCTGGAGCTGAGACAAAACCAGGGGAAAGCAGAAAGGAACTGGAACCAACTCCCCGAGGGGAGAGGGAGGAGCCCGGGGCAGGACGGGGACATTTGAGGGGTTCTGGTTTCAGGTGACACCAGCACAGCCCCGGGTCTGGGGGCTCTGCTGCTCACAGAAGGGATGGGGGGGGCTCTGAGGGGGTCAAAGCTGCAAAAGGGACTTTGGGTCTGCAGCAGCCTGGGAGGGCCAGAGATGGATGGAATTGTGGTGCCAAGGCAGTACCTGTGGTGCCACAGCAATAACAGGGGTGCCATGGCAATACCTGTGGTGCCAAGGCAATAACTGTGGTCCCAAGGTGATACCTGTGGTGCCAAGGCAATGCCTGTGGTGCCACAGCAATAACTGAGGTGCCACAGCAATACCTGTGGTGCCAAGGTGATAATTGTCGTGCCAAGGCAAGAAGAGAAGATCCATGTCAGGCTGGTGTGGAGGAAAAGCTCTTTCTCTGTTTGCTGGTCGCTCCCAGCTCGGGGATTTTCCAGCTTTCCTGCAGGGCTGTGCAGGCACATCTCCCTTCTCCTGCAGGGCTGTGCAGGCACATCTCCCTTCTCCTCTGGCTGATTTACTGCCCCCAGGCCAGTCTGGCCATCGAGCTTGGCTCGTCTGGCTCCAGCTGGCTGCTGCCCCCTGGAGAACTTCCCTGGGACCTGTCCCTGTCCCCCGCCCTGCTGCTGAGCCATTCCCAACCCCTTCCCTTCCCTCTCCGAGCTGCTTTCCTGGCTGTGACGGACGGGCTCTGCCTGCAGGGCTGCTCACCCCAAAATCACCTTGAACCCGACACAAACCCAGCCTGGGGGCTCTGATTCGCTGCCCACACCAGCCTGACAGGAGCACCTCCCCACTTAGCTGATCTAATACAGAGAGAAGAAATTAAGTCTTCAATTAATCTTCTCCTCCCCTCCCGAGGCTTGCCTGTGGTGCTGAACTGATCCAGAGCAATTTGGCAGAGCCAGCAGGGAGAGGGAGGCAAGCTGGGAGAAGAGGCAGCTCAGATGTTTCACCTAAACATCAGCAAGGAGACAAAGAGAAAATAAAATCAGATTGTGACTGAACAGTCTTTTTTAAAAGCTGATTTTTTACTCACTGTAACATCAGTAGCTATTAGGAGTTATTTTATAAGGATCAACACCTCTGACATTCATCTGTGACCTCAAAATTAATGTTGGTCCTAAAGCTTGGTGAGCCCAAGCCTGGGTGAGGGGGAAGGAAGGTCAGGAAGGTCTCTCACCAAGGGGTGATGCCCAGAGAGGGGCAGAAAGTTCAGCCAAAAATCCAAACATCCCTGCCAGGGTGGGTGTGAAAACGGTGCTGAGCCCCCTCACCTGAAATCACAGAATATCTCCTGGAGCTGTGGATGGATCCCAGCTCGGGAGGCTGTGTGGATTGGGCAGGGACACAATAATGAGGTTTTTCTCAGTGGCTCTCAGTGCATCAATCACTGGACACTCAGTTTGCTTCGCTGCTTGGGCACCAAAGGCAGAAAGAGAAGTGATGGGAAATACAGACTGGGGTTAATGAGGTTCCCCAGCTGCAGAGGCTCCAGCAGGGCTGGCAGCCCCTGGGGATGGGGTGGGATCTGGGAATGTGGGACTGGAATCATCTGGGCCCACAGGGCTCAGGGTCCCCACACGGATTCGATCGCTTCGATCTGTGTCCAGAGCAAAGGTCGATTTTATTCAAAATGCTGCAGAACAAAAGGTCTTTTCCTCATTTACTGCAGCTGCATCCAACCAGGCTGTGTGAAAACAACTCCCTGATCCTGGAAAGAGCCCTGCTGGAACTTTGCTTTTGGTATTTGCACCAGTTTGGGCTGGATTAGTAGGAAACCCATGAAGGAGTTTTCCTTCCCCACTCCTGGATCACCCTGGATAATCTGAACGATTTCAAGCTGAGAAATAAAGTGACCAAGATAAAGATCCCTCCACAAGCCTGAGAGCTGAGCTCTGCCATGGGGATGGCTGCTGTTTCTTACTTTACAGATGTAAAAGGTCTTTTTTTTTATTTAATGCCCTCTGTGTGCCAAGCAGGAGGAAGCACAGTCCCAGTGCTCTGAGCTGGAAATGAGAAGAAGCCTCCCAGAAGAGCTCCCAGCAATTCCTCCCCTCCCAGGAGCAGCATCCCCATGCAGCTGGGTGAAGAGTTCTCCCTCCTGCCTACACAGCCAGGTAAACGTGGGCTGCCAATTAAAGTCCGGATTTCAAACTCTAAACGAGTTTGCCTTTGATTGCCGTGCGTCAGTCGCAGAGCAAATCATGTTTATTCATGACTCTGCCTCCCAACCCGCCCGGCTCCGGGGGAGCTGCTGCTCCCTCCACATCCAGAGAGCTCCTGATCCCTGGACAGCAGCCTGGGATTCCTCTGGACAGCTAAAAACAGCCAGTGCTGGCCTGACACTGCAGAGATCCTGGCCAGGCTGGGTGGAGCAGCCTGGGCCCGTGGAAGGCGATGGATTTGAGTGGATTTGGGTGGATTTGGGTGGATTTGGGTGGATTTGGGTGGATTTAAGGGTCCTTCCATCCCAAACCATTCTCTGATTCCACACTTCACACACCCCCTCGTTGTGCCCCTTGCCCCAGGCTGGAGTGTGGGATGGACAGGACAGGACTCAGCTGCTCCTGCCCTCCCCTCTCTCCCCTTCAGCCTCCTCTGGAAGGGAGAAGTTTCCAGAAACACAAGAGGTGTTTACAAAGCCCAGCTCAGCAGACCTGGACATTTGCTCCTGATTATAAACATGTGGTGGAACAGAAACCTGAACAATTGAATAACCCTGAGCTCTCTTACCCAGCCAATTTCCTTTCACTGCCCACTGAAACAACTGCCTGTGGAAATTACTCAGGGCAGCCGTGGGAAATCAGAGCCTGGCTGATCACAGCTCTGTCTTTCATTCATGTTTATACATTTGGCTTCATTTCCTGGGCTGTTTTTCCATGTGTGTGTTTGTACCCAGGCCTGGACACCCCAGTTAACTCATTTTCCACACCAAATCTCCCAGGGTGGGCACAGCCTTGCCTTGCACTGGTATTTTTTGCTTTTGTGGAGATGCACATCTAAAACAACACCCAAAACTCCCAGAGGTGAGGACAGGATGGAGATCCATGGATTTCTCCAATATTCCTTTAGATTCTGGTGTAAAACTAAAAACAAAACCAGTTTGTGTGAAGGTCTGTGACAATACCTGAGCTGCCACAGGCTGAGCTGTGCCTCCCTCCCTGCTTTGGGAATGCTGGAAATGGAAAATTCTCAAGTGGCTTAAAATCTTCTCCACCTCAAGAGCTCTCCCCAGGTGGAAAAACATCCTGCCAGCTCTGCTAGGAGCTTTCAGACACCCTTATTTCATACAAATCTCAATGGTCAGAACATTTCTGAGCCATGGAGTCAATCCTGGCTCCCACTGGAAGGTTTAATTCTGGCCTTGGTGCCCCTTGTGAGGGGATGAACCTGTGAAGATTTTTCCTCTAACCAAACCTTAGTCCTGATTCTCATTTTATGAAATATTCAGTATTTTGTGGGAAGGTCTGAGGCAGCCCTTCACACCTGTACATCACTCTCAGCAATGCCCAGCAGAAAATCCACATTCTGCTCCATTCACTTGCTATTCTGGAGAGCCAGAGGAACAAAAGATGGCTTGAATCCTAATCCTTACTCTCCCAAGATCCACAGAACTCATAATATGGAGATATCCCCCTTTATCCTCAAAAAATAAAGAAATTTATCACTGGGGAAGCTTCTGAGCTGTCTGGAACACCTGAGAGATTTAGGGAAGTTTTATTGTGCTGTGACACAGAGAACCCTGATCCTGGGCTGGGAGCACAGCCCAAGCACTGGACTGAGACTCGATCTGGGCAGTCCCAGAAAAGTCCTCTAAAAACCTCCCATGCCTTATTTTAATAACACACAAAAAAGTTATAATTTCTGTCATTTGAATTTCAAATCCAACAGAAAGATCTACCTGATGCTTCTATTTTAAAATGCAATTCTTTCTTCTCTTTTCTTTTCAACTCCTTTGCAGAACCAAACATCATGTTTCATCTCCAAGCACTGAGATTAAAAAAAGCCAAAACAATTAGTGGGGAGCTGATGAAGGTGACAGGGTCATAATTAGTGCTGTTCCTCTCCAGCATGTGTTTATCATGCTAACAGAACAAGTCACTCACAGTGCTGGAGTCATGAGCTGCAGGAGCACACAGGCCTTGTGCAGCTCTCGTGCTGCTGGGGCTCTTCTGCAGGGAACAAATGCACAAATTCAATGTTTTACAGCCAGCTAGAGGGGTAAATAAACAGGAATGGTTTGGATGCTCAGTTAAATTGATGTTGTACAGTTTCTAAATTGCCTCTGTTTGGGGTTTGGGACAGGAGTGGTCCTGGTGATGATTCTGGGTGTTCCAAAAAAAAAAAAAAATGGGTTTGTAGCACCAGAGATTCTGCAGCACCTGCACAGAGAGCAGGAGGTGCTGGGGGCAAATCCCAAACCAAACTGGGGCAAATCTATTTTAATTAAATAGATTTTTTTTGTGAATCCCTCCTTTCCACCCTCCCCACTCAAACACTGGGTGCTGCTCTCAGGATTTTGCAGGGAATTGAAAAATCTCCCTGGAACTATTTTGTCTTTCTGTATCCACAGTTGAAAATGAGCAGCAATTACCCGGGGAGGACGCCCCTGTGAGAGCCCCTGGCTAATTAGGTCTTAAGTGATTAGTTCCCTTCCCATCCTGCCCTAAATCTTCGTATTTTTCTCCCCTGGTGTTGGGAATAAAACTGGAGAAAAAGAAACAGTTGGCAAATGTTATTTGACTACAGGCAAACAAATGTCCAGGAGGAGCAGTGCAAGTGGAAAATGGGAACTGTAGAAAGAACTTTATGGATGTAAAGTCTTGCTCTGAAATGGGATTAAAACCTGGATGATTTGGAAGAGAGAGCAAGATCTGCTTCAAGTTCTCTCCACCGAGGGCCAAGGGGAAGCTCTCCCTGCTTTAGCAATCCTGCAGGTCAGTGCCCCATCCCACTCTCTGAACTGCATTTTCCATGGCTCAGTCTTTGCCTTTGCCGGGCACTTTTTGCAATTTTTTTGGCAAATATCTGCAGGAGAAGGCCCTGAGCTGTCAGTGATGGTTTGAAACCAGCCAGGCTCCATCTGCCCCGCTGGGGGACGGCTCCAACCGCAGCAATCATAATTAACACAGTGTTTTAATGAGTGGGGATTTGTCACTGCAGGCCCTCACTGGTGCTGGGAGAGCAGGGTTAATAAAAATCACTGATTCAGAGCCCCGATGTGATGGGAAAGTGCCCAATGAACTCATTGGCACAATCTGATCAGAAAGTGCCCAATTAACTCATTAACACCACAGATTTCACTGCTCAAGGCTATGGGGAATTCTTGCTGCCATATGGGGGCAAATTTTAATTCAAGAAAAGTGGGAATGGGGCCTCTCATAGGGCCTCTCATAGGGGATCTCATAGGGGGCCTCATAGGGGATCTCATAGGGGATCTCATAGGGGATCTCATAGGGGATCTCATAGGGGATCTCATAGGGGATCTCATAGGGCCTCTCATAGGGGATCTCATAGGGGATCTCATAGGGGGTCTCATAGGGGATCTCATAGGGGATCTCATAGGGGGTCTCATAGGGGATCTCATAGGGCCTCTCATAGGGGGGCTCATAGGGGATCTCATAGGGGATCTCATAGGGGATCTCATAGGGGATCTCATAGGGGATCTCATCTCCCAGTACATTATGGCAGCACTGAGGCAATTCCAGCTCCTCTCTCCTGCCTGGCATTGGGGTTGTGCAGAGCAGGAGCAGAGGATGCTCCAGGTCCTCCTGGAGGCAGGACACTGTGCTGGAACATTCCAGAGCTGGGAACAGGCAGATCCTCCTGGATTTGCTGCTGACAGAGCCTTGTTTGCCAGAGCTCCTCTGTCAGCCACGCTGGGAACGCTCTTTGGAACCCAGGCTGGAATGGGATCAATACTGGGATCGATGGGAATGTCTGACAGCCAGGACGGGCTTGGGGGGACAGCACAGCCACAGAAGAAGGCAGGGATGGGGGTTTGGGGAGTGGAGTGGAAAGGTCAGGCAGGAAAACCCCTGGATGTGCCCTCCAAAGGATCTCCTGCTTCCCAAATTCCAGCCAAGAGCAGTGCCAAGCCCCACAGCTCTGCCCCCAGCAAAGACAGAGCTTTCCTGTGTGTTGGTTCAATAAACAGCAGCCTGTTATCATATTTATTTGCTGATTGAATCTGAATTACAAGCGAGCTGCGAGCTGCAGAATGGCTCTGTGGAATTAGCAGCTCAATCCCGCTCTTTTTTAATAAGGATCTGATTGCAGCAGTGATACATCCTGCAGCCTCCCCGGCTAAGCCTGAAATGAATTCAAAATAAAAGGAAAAAACGAGAGTGGAGATAATCTCCAAGTGTCAATTTGCTTTTTAAACCCGATTTACCAACTCCTGAAACAACCCTTTGCTGGTAATGGAGGAATTAATGAGTTGGAATGCTCCTGAGAAGAGTTTTTTTCCCTAAATAAGCTGGGTTTTAATGTTTCCCGGGGAGTTTTGGCAGAATTTAGGGAAGGGCCAGGTCTGGGGGCTCGGAGCCCAGAGTCAGGTGCTGTCCCTGGGCAGGACCCGCTCATCAGGCATTCAGCCCTGACCTTTCCTGCTTTTATTGGAGAGCTCCGAGCGGCCCCTCCGGGAGGGATCATCCTCCCCAGCAGCAGCAGCTCCGGGCAAACACAGCCGAGGCTCCTCCTGAACTTTGCACAGAGCCCCGGGGGAGCTTCTGAGCCGGGCAGGAGCAGCCCGGCCCCGTAACCCCTTCGGGGATGCCCTGGCAGGGAGAAAACGCTGTAAATCCAACCCCATCCCGATTTCCCGAAGGTTACCGGGAGGAGGTTTCCACTGAAAAGGGTCCTTCAAACACACATCACAATAAGCAGCTTTTCTTTCCTCAAGGATGAAACAGATGGGGAAAAAAAAAAAGCACAATTTGTGGAATTTGTTTGGAATTTCCCACCCTTGGAGCATCCCCAGATCCCGAGCACTTCTGAGCGCTTCTGAGATCATTCTGAGCCTTTTCCCCTTGGCACAAAATGCCCCACGGATAAAAAGCCATCCCAACTCCAAGGAGAGAAGGGAACAATAGAAAACGAGGTGCCGAGTTCACCTTGCTGCCTGTGACAATTCAAAGATGTAATTTCTGTGACAGTTTTTTCTCCCTAATTACAAGCATAATTAAAAATTACACTTAAAAAAAAAATTAAAAAAGCAGTTTGAGCTTTCCCCCCCACCCATTTAAGGGAACAAAATCCTTTGAGGATGGATCTGAAAGCAAGACTGAGTCCTTTGGAAACAGAGTGAGTTTAACACTTGGAAATTCAGTTCTCACTGCAGTTTGGGTGGGAAAGCAGTGGATTGACATTAATTCTGTGTCATGCCCTGCCCTTGTTTGCCTTTTTGTCCTCTCCCCTCATTTATTGCCCAGAATTACCCAGGTCTCGGGGTAATTTCCTCTCATGGCACAGCCCTCATTAGACACTCCAGAACTGCACAGAAGGGCACAGAAGGGCAGGGAATGAGGCAATTTCTGCTGCTCTTCGGCAATTTTGGAGCCCCAGGACGCTGAACCCGGCTGGGTTGGTGTCAGTGGTGGATGCAGGGGGGGTTTGGGCAGAAACACGTGCAGGGCATCTGAAATGGAACTGAAATCAAAGAGCTGCACTGCAGATAAATATCTGAATTTGAATTTTTCAAACCTTCCTCCTCTCCATCCTGCATAAAATCACAAAGATGAAACACCCCTGATGAGGCACTTTAGAATTTTTATTGATTTCTGCCTCATATGTGATGGTTTTACCAACAAACATGTGAACCAAGGATGGAAAACTCAGACTTCAGGCAAAAAAAAAAAAAAATAGAGCCCCTGAACGTTCACCCTTTTCATGGGAACAGCCCCATTTCTGTGATGACAGGCAGAGCTTCAGAACACTCAGCTAATTACACGGTGCTGCTAATTATGGGTGTAAAACGGACGTTAAAGGCAGATGAAAAGTGCTGGTGTCATTTTTAAGGCACAGAGTTACAGGGCTCAGAAATGTCAAGTCAAAATTTCAGCTTGAAACACAATTCCAAGCCTTTTTTACATGTGTGGTTTTTAATCCAACAAAAAGCTGGAGCCCTGCACTCAGGGAAATCACAATTCCAGAGAAAGCCCTCAGGTTTTATGGATCCTGTTCCTTCTTCACAGGGGCACATCCAGACCACCCCTCTGGCACCAGAGCTCTGCTTTGAGGTTTTTTTGGAATTATTTGATTTAAAGGGGGAAAGCATCCTGTTGTGTGGAGTTATCAGCGCTGCTTGGAGCAGCCTGGGCCAGTGGAAGGGGTCCCAGCCCAAGGGAAATTGGAATGAGAGGATTTTGAAGGTCCTCCCCAAAATCCTTCAGAGATTCCAGGTTTTTATGAAATCCTGCCTCTCCCAGCTCCTGCTCAGCCCCACGGGTGGGTCAGGGCTGCCTCTGCCTTCAGCAGCGCAGAAAGAACTCTCTATATTAATGTCAATTACACTTAATTAGTACAAGACAGCAAACTTTTGCTATAGGCAAAGAGATACAGGATGGGATGCAGCCACAAAATCCGAGGGCTCCTACCACACACACCAGGACTGAAGGCTCCGTGCCTTGATTATGCAAATCAGGGCGATTATTCCATCCTCAAGACTGCGGCAAGATAATTACCCGACAATAAATCACCGCAACTCAAGCGGCTGTAAATGAATTTTGAGCTTTATCGCCATAATTGCAATTGGATGGAGGTTATTAACTGAGCAGGAGAGAGGACATCAGGCCCCCGAGATCCCCCCCTGCTGCTCGGGAGTGAAATTGGGATGGTTTGGCTCTGCTCAGCCCCCGGGAGGCTGCAGAGGGGTTCATTTGAGGAATATGACTTGGCTTCTCTATAAATACAATTTTCACCTGCCTGCCAGGCTGGTCCAGGCTCTCACAAGGACTGGAGCGAAGAACACAGAGTGAATTGCAGGGTTTTAGCAAGGCCTGAGCTTGATTTTGTTCACATTTTTAGCATTTGAGAAGAAAAACCCACCCTGTCTCCTAAACCTGCTTTGGTGGTCACTCTTGCATGGCTGGAGTTCTCCAGATTCCAGGGGATAAAAAGCAAACTCAGATAAAAACTTAAAATTAAGCAAAGCACAGCTCCTACAGAGAGCTCCACAGAACAGAGGGAAAATCCCCAAGGCATGTTTTATCATAAAACTCAATAATTGGTATTTTTGGCTGCTTTTTCTCTGGAAAAAGCCACATTCCAAGTCAGGCCTGGAATTCCCTCCAGCTGTGCTGCAGCTGGAGCTCCTCATTCCCTGTGCCACCGCTCCAACACACGGGATGATGTTTCCTCCGAGGTTAATTTAATTTATGCTCCAACATCATCAATTATATGGATTTAGGACAGACATTTGTTGCTCGTTCGGGTGATAAAGGATGAGATCAATTACAAACACGTTTACAAAGGAGGGAAATGCCTGATGGTTTGGGAAATTTAGAGATATTGAAAGTATTTGACGTCTATATTAACTCAAAGCCCTAAATGGGCTGGGCTTGTTTACATTGCTGCAGTCTTATTACAGGGTGAATTTTACCAGCTGTCTTGCTGAGCAGTCATTTAGCCTTAAACTATAGTTAAAACTGTCATGGTTTTAAGCAAATTATATTGCGTAAAGTAATTATTTCCCGAACTGCAAAGAGGATCCAGGTAGCTCGTGAATCTCATTTCTGAAAAAGAGATAGGAAAGCGCCCTCCGTGTCAGAGCCATGGATTGGGGAGGGCTTTGTGCCCCAGAAAAGGCCGAGGGAGCTGCACTGAGTGAGGTTTGGGTGGAGAGCAGGCAGGGAGGAGCAGATTCCTGCCAAAGCATCCCAAAACATCATCCCTTCAGCGAGGTGACCATTGATCCCAAAATGCAGAGCCCGTTCCCTTCCCGAAGGATTCCTGCAGCAATCAAGATTAATCCTGGTGATTAACACAGCTCTGGGCTGGCTGTGTCTGAGAGGAAGCGCCAAAAAGGCGTTTTGGGGGAAATAAACGGCAGCAATTCAGGGCTGGGCGGGGTAAGGAGGAATATCCCTCATGTGTGATGTGGCAGCAGCATGCAGAGATCTCAGGGAACCCCAAAAATGCCCTTGGCAGCCCAAATTCCTGCTGTGAAACAGGCAAAATCCTTCAGAGAACCCAAAAAAATGCTCTTTGCAGCCCAAATTCCTGGTGAGAAACAGGCAGCTTCCCTCACAGAACCCAAAAATGCTCTTTGCAGCCCAAGTTCATGCTGTGAAAAAGGCAAAATTCTTCACAGAATCCAAAAATCCCCTTTGCAGCCCAAATTCATGTTGTCAAATAGGCAGCTTCCCTCAGAGAACCCAAAAATGCTCTTTTCAGTCCAAGTTCTTGCTGTGAAACAGGCAAAATCACTCAGAGAACATAAAGAATTCCCTTTTCAACCCAAATTCCTGGTATAAAGCAGGCAAATTCCCTCAGAGAACCCCCAAAATGCCCTTTCCAGCCCGAATTCCCGGTGTAACCAGGCAGCTTCCAGCGGGATTCCCCCCAGGGCCCGGAAGAGCCGGGATTGATGAATTCTCTGAATTCTCTGTAATTATTCAAAGCTTTGTCTCGCAGCCTCCCAGCAGCAGACTGTGGCCCGTGGGTGGCTGTCCCTGGGGTTTTCACTAATCCCGAGCAAGTGCAGCTCCTCTGCCTGGCTGGGAAGCCTCATTTAGCCTGGAATTACAGCTAAAGCTGCATTTGGGGGCTCTGACCCCCCCCAGATCCGCAATTCTCCCCAGGTCCCACCGGCAGCACAGCTCCCCTCACTCCCTGCAGGGTGTGGGGCACCAAGGAGGGGGGAAATTTTCATTTTTTTCAGGTTTTGTGTTGCCCAGGGTGCAGCTCTGAGCTCACAGTCAGGGTCACTCAGCTCTGCACACAGCAGGGACACAAAACAAATCCTTGTCCTGCTGGAGAACAAGGAGAACTTTCAGCCCAAAGCACAAACAGGGGGGGCTGGAGGGAGGAACGAGAAGGATGGGACCTCCCAGCCTGGAGCTGGAATGGGACAATTAAACCCCAAAATGCAAATGGACCAAAACTGATCAAACTGTGAGACCTGGTGACCGTTTGTCATTTTGTGACCATTTTGTGACCATTTTGTGCCCATTTTGTGTCCATTTTGTGCCCATTTTGTCACCATTTTGTGCCCATTTTGTGTCCATTTTGAGTCCATTTTGTGATCATTTTGTGCCCATTTTGTGCCCATTTTGGGTCCACCTTGGGTGCAGCCCTGGCCAGGCTCTTGTCCTGCCCAAGGTGTGCCCTAAAGTCCTTTCAATAAATCCCTGCTTTATTCTCTGGCTCTGCCCAGTCTCTGTTCCAGCTCAGCCCTCCCAAGGCATCAGCAGCAGGATGAAGAATTCCAGCAGTTCCAGCCCAGGACTGTCCCCTCCTGAGGGCTGGGCTGGCATTTGGGGTTTGTGGGCCTCGTTCAAAGCTGTGCTCTGCCCCAAAAATCCAGCAATTCAATCCCCACCAACACAGAGGGGCAAAGCATCATCTACTGTCCACTACAGCAGCCCAGAATGATGGCAATTAGGGATTTGAAATGTTATTAAAATGCCTTTTTTCCCCCCAGAAAGGCAGGCAGGTTATTTAATGCACATCCTTCTGAAATCCCAGCATGACAGAGGCACATGAGGCAAAACTCCCGGAGGGTTCTGGATCCCAGGGAGGGCAGGAGGGAGCTCTGGGCTGGGTGTTGGGCTGTGAGATGTGACAAGAGTGGCTTTGATCGCCTATCAAAGCGTTGGCAGCCTCCCCTGGGCCTCGGGCAGGGAAAGCTGCAGCTGGGGCATTGATCAGCACAGGGATCTGTCACAGCAGCCTCAAAACAAACAGAAAACCGAATTTACCTGCACGGGGTGACACTGTCACCTCCCTCTGGGGCAGGGAGAGGAGCAGCACAAACTCTGCAGTGCCCTGGGGCTGTGGGGACTCTGCCCCCTGAAATATTCCCATTCCCTCGCTGGAATATTCCCATTCCCTCACTGGAATATTCCCATACCCCAACTGGAATATTCCCATTCCCTCGCTGGAATATTCCCATTCCCTCACTGGAATATTCCCATTCCCTCACTGGAATATTCCCATTCCCTCCTGGAATATTCCCATTCCCTCACTGGAATATTCCCATTCCCTCCTGGAATATTCCCATTCTCTCAGTGGATTATTCCCATTCCCCTGTTGGAATATTCCCATTCCCTCGCTGGAATATTCCCATTCCCTCGCTGGAATATTCCCATTCCCTCTGGAATATTCCCATTCCCTCTGGATTATTCCCATTCCCTCGGAGCCAGAGGCACCCTGGAGTCAGCAGGGGGCTGTTTCATCACCCAGCAATCACAATTAACTCTAATTACACATCTTCAGTGGCTGCAGAGCTTCGCAAAAATAACGGGAGGCAAGAAAAAAAACCCCAAGAAAAAAACCTCAGAAAGGGCAGAGGAGAGGCTCTGGCAATGCAGGTGGATTTTTCCAGGCTGATTCCAACACTCAGGGTTCCCAAGGGCCTTTGTTAGCAGAGAGAAAGCACCAGACAAAGAGATGGAGAGAACAGGACCCATCTCCTTCTGTCTTTTAGGGTAACCGAGTTAGGACCCCAAATTTGGGACACTCAGGTATTTGGGGGCC
Source organism: Cisticola juncidis (assembly GCA_013400215.1). Lineage (NCBI taxonomy): Eukaryota > Metazoa > Chordata > Aves > Passeriformes > Cisticolidae > Cisticola > Cisticola juncidis. The sequence continues at coordinate 1,172,074 of VXBR01007201.1, forward strand.
ATCACAGCCTGGCATTTCTCTGCTTCCGAGGTGAGACACAGCTCTGACAGCACCTGAGCAGCCCCAGGGGTGCTGGAGCAGCGAGGAGCTGAATTTTCTCACCTTTAATCAGAATTAATAACCTGCGCTTGGCCAGGTGCTTTGAAATCCTCCTCCTCTTGTCCTTATCTGTCCTCAAAATCTTGCATTTGGGGAGAGGAGCTGCGGGCTGGAAACAAAGGCCCTGCCACGGAGCCCCTTCCAGCAGCACATCCTTTATCCCTGGCACGAGGAGGAAATTAAGGGAGTTTTTCAGTGTCCAAAAAGCTGCTGTGAGCGTGGAGCGTTCTCAGGGTGGGTTCTCCCTGAGATTCTCCTCGGGGTTTCTGTTCCCCGGGGTAATCAGGTTTT
>VXBR01007201.1:1172703-1199889 GCA_013400215.1 Cisticola juncidis
ACAGGGATGTCCTGGACTCCGAGAGTTTTTCAGCGTCCAAAAAGCTGCTGTGAGTGTGGAGTTTGTGCTCTGCCACATCCCAGCCTCCACCCACGGACAAATGATTATTGACCCTGCTCCCAGCCCGGGTCTGCTCTCCTGAGAGCTCAGCCAGGGTTTTATAAACACCACCAGAATTTTGTTCTGTTTGAATTTGCACTGATAGCATTTCCCCAGTCAGATCCTGTGGGGATTGCACAGGCCAATTCAGAGGATAAAAGCAGCTGTGAGAAACGGCAATTGGTTAAAAAATATCAAATATTTGTCAACTCCACGCCCATGAGAGTCCAAAACTCTGCCCTAACTTTGGGCTAGGACAGAGAAGAGGCCACAATTTCCCCAATAATCCCCAGGAAATCAGTGGCATGGGTAGGTCAGATCCCTTTTCCAGCCCTCCCTCTCAGATCTCAGATTAGAACTTTCTGGTGATTGCTTTTTGGGAAAATAAAAGTATTTTGAGCCCACAATTGACATTATTGATTCATGGGAGTAACAGCATCCTCCTGGCCCATCCATGGGAATATGCAAGGAGAGGAGAACTCATTTCCTTCCCAGAGATATCAATACCCATCCTGGCTTCTGCAGAAACCTCCCACCCAAGCCCATTGATTCCCGCACTTGAAATGAACTGGTTCAGTCAATTCAGAGCTGTGTGGGCAGGCTGGGCTGGCCCTCCAGGCTCTGGGAATGCAGAACCCCCTTGGAATGGGGTGGAACTGGATGTGTCCCACACCTGCCAGGGGAGGACACCCCAGGTACCTCTTTCTGCTCCTCAGGGACCTGAAAATGGGAATTTTCTTGTCTGAGGAGACACATTTCACTGCACAAGCCGTGCCCTCAGCTCCTGCTGCAGCCCCTGGGCCTCGGGCTGATGACTCAGTGGCTTCATTAAAAGCACAGAACAACTGATGGGACACATTTCCCAGGATTTCCAGGGCAGGATTTCACACCAGGCAATTAAAATCCAGCCTGGGCCAGGCCCTGGGTGCTTCCTCTGGCAGGATAAGGAGCTGCCACATCCCAGTGCAGGGCACGGGGTTCCCGGGAATTCCTGGCAGAAAATGGGGATTTGAGAAGTGAAAATGGCACTAGAATTGTTCCCTTCAGGTTTTCCAGGAAGCCTCTCAGGAAAATTCGGATTTGGGAAAGGATTTAGGGAGGGAAAATTGGGATTTGAGCAGGGAAAATGGCATTGGAAATTTCCTGGGAATTCCCTCTGGAAAATCGGGATTTGGGAAGGGAAAATCATCCCCCAGAAGCCAATCCTGACCAGAATTCCCCGAGCCTGTTCTGCTGAGCACAGCAAAGGCTCCCCCCACACTCCAAGTGAGCACAGGAGCTGCAAGTGCTGCTTGTTTTGGCAGAAGTGATGAGAAAAGTGCAGAGCAGTCGGGTTCAGAAGGCTCAGGGTGACTAATCTGAGCTGCAGGTCCTTTATTCCAGAGTCAGATACAGGCCTGCCTGGGAGGGAACATCTGCAGGGGATGATAATTTAGATTTTGGGAAGGAAGGTGGCACAGCCAGAGGAGTCTGCAGGGAGAAGGGATGGGAGAGGAGCTCTGAGCCCCAGCCCTGCCCCAGCCCTGCCCTTTGCTGCCCTGGGCAAGTGGGATTTGCATTTTCAGCCCTGAGAGGGATTCAGCATTTCAGGAGTTAAATTTGGGGTGGGCTGTGGGTGCTGCAGGGAAAGGTTGAACAGCCTGGGATTGTTGAACTTTCCTCACTCTCCTGCTCAGCTGCACAGCCCTGAACTTTGAATTTAGGGGGCTGAAAAACTGAATTTTGGAGCATTTCCCATGGGTTAACAAGCACCCTGCTCCTGCAGTGAAACAGGGAAAACTCTGCACCGTTCTGGGCTAATTTTTGTGGTTTTGTGGTGCTTTCCACTTTCTATGATAGCTGAGCAACATTTAGGAGTTTGTGTGATGCACTTTACCAATTAATCAGTGCTAAAGTCTTTGGGTGGGTGTTGTTTATACAGGAGGAGGAACTGAGTGCAAACTGCAGTGGTTTGCTCTGAAAATCTTCCTCAATTTTAGTATTTATTGAATGTTGGTGCCAGAAAGAGACGGGCCTGACACAGAAAGCAGCAAAGTCGTGATAAACTTGCAGGGAAGTTCATTTTGCAGTTCAGGACTGGCCCTTAAAAAGCCTCTGCCTTGTCCCAGAGGTGTCAGAATCGTTTCCTCCTCAGCATTTGTGGCCAAGAGCTCCTCACATCACAGAAATCAAATTGCCACTCAAGAGCCCAGCGCTCTCCTCAAAGCTTTCCACACCAGCAGCCTGTGCCAGAGCAGCCAAATAATGAATGATCTGATTGTCAGATATTCCACTGGCATGTCTGATTGTCAGATATTCCACTGGCATTTCTCTGTTTCTGTGGCGTGGTGCAGTGCAGGAGGCACCTGATCTCATCTCCTTCCACTCCCCGTGCTGCTCTTGTGTTTCAGGAGCAAAAAAAGAACAACGGTAGGGAAATACAGAATATTCAGAATGTTTGACAGCCTTTGCCCCAGGAACAGCACTCCACAGCCCAGAAAAGCTCTGAAAAGAAAAGATTTCACTCTTTATGAGAAGGTTGCACTTGTGGGTTTGAAGTTTCATTTTATTTTGGCTGTGGGTTCAGGGCTGGTTTTCTTTTATTCCATCAGTTTTTCCTGTTATTGAGCTTTGTTTTCTCCCATGATTCATCTGACTCTAGGGCATTTATTGAAATCCTTGATACGAAATACAAGGGAAATGAATCTCACTTTAGACTTCCTAAGGACATCTCCATCACCTGATTAAAGTCTCCTGCAGTTTTTTCCAGCTCTCCCCATGACAGGCTCAGAGACAAGGAGCATTTCTGGCAAAGGCAGCTGTGATTTGTAGCACATCTCCCATCAGACCGGCCGTTATTTTAATCCATCCTTTTCCAGGGGAAGGAATAAATGCTTCTTTCCTTTGGTAGGACTGAAAAAAAACCCACGCAGAGATGAGTTTTACAAGCAGTTAAACGCTGTAAATCAAACGGCCGAGGCAGATGGCAAAGAGTCAGTGAGACTCAGAGCTCGTCCATTAAACAACTCACTCAGTTCTCAGTTATTAAATTGCTTTTTTCCTGGCTCAGATTGCAGTTGATTTCCGTATGGATGGCTGGATGGGAAATATCCTTGTGGTACAGCTGGAAGCCCAAGGAGTTGAGGAGAGGACAGGTTCTTCTTGGCCTCGAAGAAAGCACAGAAATCTCAAAGAAGTCTTGTCCATCCATTAAATAAATATATTTCTTTTGAGGCAAGCGAAGCGTATGAGAGCTTTTGCTGTCCTGCTTTCCAGAAGAAATAATTATTCCATGCCGAGCTCATTTGGCTCCCTTGGCACTGCAAAACTCACATAAATCGGATAAAAAGGAAATTATTGCAGCAGCACTTGGAAAGTTCAGGAGAATTCAGTCTGACTTTAGCACTGAAGATGACTCAGAAAGTCAAGAGTGTGCACACAGCAATTCAGGGATGCAGCATCCCAGGAGATTTAGGGATCCACCATCCAGAGAGGTTGAAAGCAGCATTTGAAATCCATTTGGAGAAACCCCCCACAAACTGAATTGTTTAAAGCCTCACCACGGAGATGGGTTTCACTCTGTTCTCTCGTTGTCTAGGGCTGTTTGGTAATACAAAAAAATACATTCAGAAAAGGTTTTGAGCCTTTACAGGAATAAAAAATGAGCTTTCTTAGGAAACACCCTTCAGATCAGGGGCTGCTAATGCTCTGGAAGTGAGCTGGTGTTAGGGATATTAAACTGTAGGAAGATATTAAAATACTGCCACAGCAGCCACACTCTCAGGAAATGGTTTCTCTTGGTATTTGAATTGCAAAGAGCTTTCTTCACCAGCACAGCGAGTGTTTGAACAAGGGGCACTGCTGAGAATTCCAGCCGGGGTTTTTAGGACGTGCTGGCACCGGGAAGGATGCGGTGCCCCGTGCCCTCACACCGGAGCTTTACGAGCTGTTAACAGCGGCTCTGACACCTCCAGCCGCTCCCTCGCACAGAAATCCCCGCTCTCCGCGCTCTCCCTGCCGTGCCAGGGCTCTGCACCGCGGGGACAGCGCTCAGCTCGGGGCTCGGGGGGTGCCGGGCTCCAGAAGCACCCGGGCACAGCATCCCTGACCGGGCATCCCTGGAAAAACATCCCTGACCTGGCATCCCTGACTGGGCATCCCTGACAGAGCATCCCTGGCAGAGAGAGCATCCCTGACCGGGCATCCCTGGAAAAACATCCCTGGAAAAACATCCCTGACCTGGCATCCCTGACTGGGCATCCCTGACAGAGTATCCCTGGGAAAGCATCCCAGGAAAAGCATCCCAGGAAAAGCATCCCTGGAAAAGAATCCCTGACAGATATCCTTGGAAAAGAATCCCTGACCGATATCCCTGGAAGAGCATCCCTGACAGGGCATCCCTGACCAGGCATCCCTGGAAAAGCATCCCTGACCGAACATCCCTGACNGCGGCGGCGGCGGCGGGCGAGGCAGAGCGGGAAGCGCTGCGGGAATTCGCATCCCTCGGCCGGCCGGGGAGCCGGAGGGGGAACAGGTTGTTGGGATCTGTCCGTGCGGGGAAGGGGCGGCTCTGCCCGGCCGCCAGCCCAGCCTGGCCTCGGGGAAATGGAGACGGAGCCGCTGCAGCCGGGGCTGTGCTGAAGGGATGGACAGGGAATTGCTGCGGGGGAGCCCGGCCCCGGGAGCGCCGCTGCCCGGGAGGCTCAGCCGCGCCCCGGCCCCTGAAGTTCCAGCGGTGGCGGCCTCAGCCCGGGGGTGACCACGGCCAGCTCTACCTGCCCCGCTCCCAGCCTGGCAGATCTCCTTCCTTCTTGCTCCTCTGCTCGTGCGTGAATGCTGAATACCAAAAAGTCAGCCTGAAAGCCTGGGAGAGCTCGGGAAAGGCACGGGGGAGAGTTGTGGCGTTTTGGATTTATCTGGAGCGAAGTACTCACACCTCTGCTCGAGGGATTCGTATGGCTTGAAGGTAAGAGAGTCGCGTTGTGCTTTTCTCCCAGAAATAGAAATGTTGTGAATATCCCGGTGAGGGAGCACAGACGGCAGTGGCTGCTGTGATCATCACTGCCTAGAGATGTAAATAAAGACAGCAGAAAAGGGAAAATGTTTGTCATTACACCAAAAAAACCATTAAGCTGTTCCCTTCCATGAGAAGAAGTGAGAGCGGGTTTTCAAACTGAAATTCAGGCTGTCTCGTTTCTCCATCTAAACCACTCTCTGCAAAGCAACAAACAATTGTTGTTGTATGCTAAGGAGGCACCTGGAGCTGCTGAGAAGCTCTGCTCGTTTTTAGAAGTTTGATGTTTAACGTTGCTCTCCCGTTAAACAGACACAATGGAGAGAGAGTGACAGGGAGAAGTGGAGGAGGATGAGTGGAGAGGATGTAATGTAGGTACAATCCAGCTCCCCAAGGAACAAGATTGTTCAGTCAAATTATTTGAGGGAAAACACTCTTTTTTTCCCCCTTTCCACACTCATTTTTTTCCCATCTGGTGAGGCAAAGCTGGCATCCTTTCAGTCTCAGTGCTCAGCTCCAGTCCTGATGCAGAACAATCTTCCCCAGTGGAGAACAAGGGGATCTATCACCCTTCCCTGAAGAACCCCTGGAAGGAAACCTCTCAGAAATTCTCCTCTGAGTGCTGCAGGCAGATTTTGTGTGAGGTTTACACTCACCTTTGTCTCTATCTTATTTATTTTTTTTTTTCATTGCCCCCCTAGTTCTAAGCTCCCTCTGGCTTTTTGAAACGGGTGGGAAATGTGGCTCTAGGGCAGGGAATCCAACACCAGGACGGGGCTGGGTCCTGCTCAGCACTGGGGTATTTTTGGTTGGAGTTGTTGTCTGTGGGTTGTTTCTACACAAGATAACACATCCCCACTTGTAATTCTCAAGTCTCTCGTCCCAACTTTCCCATATGCCAGGCATGGAGCTGCCGAGCTCCCAGCATGTGGAGCGTGAATCACTGTGGAGCTCAGGGCTGGGAAGGAAAACAGCTCGGGCTGTTTTATAAATACCCAGGGTTACAATAGCGCTGGTCAGATCGGTTACACTGCAAAACAGCGTGGGTTGGTTCCCTGCGTGTTCAGGGCTCCATGGAATTGTTGTTCCACACACACACAGAGGTGTTAAGAACTCACAACCCTGTTTTTATCTCTTTTGAAGTAATTGCTTGTAGTAATCTAGAAAAAACCCAACCTCTTGGCAATATTTCTGACTCCATCAAGTAATGACCGCTGTAGATTTATCCCCACCAGCTTTTATTTCTTTTCCATGCTGCAGAAATTCTGTTACATCCAAGCCTTTCTCCCTCACTTCTGAACAGGGTTTTGTAAAAGAATTTTCTATGATTTATGAACCGCTGTGTAAAATCTGCTGTGCTTCCCACATTTCCACCCAACTTCCATGGGCACACTGGGTGTGGAAAAGAGATTCACTGTCACAGTGGAAATGAAAATGTGCGAGATTTAGGTTCTAGAGGGAAGATTGTGACCCTGCAGAAGCAGGGGAGAAGTCAGTGTGGGGATGTTTGAGGTGATGCAGGCTCCTCTAGAGCTGTGACCTTCTGCTCCTGTGTCAGTGCCACCCTGCAGGAAGGGCTTGGGCAGGGTTTGGATGACATGAGTGGCCACACAGTGTCCCCTGTGCCTCTCCTGCCACTGCTCCTGCATCCCAAACCAGCCCTGAGCTCAGCAGGATCCAGCCCTGAGCCCACCAGGCCTTGGGGACTGAGTGATTTGTGCCCACCCTGGTGTCAGGAGAGGCACAGGCAGCAGGACACGGAGTGCACTGGGTGTGCTCAGCCCTGCTGGAGAGGCTCCCCCTGCCTGGCACCAGGCTCAGCCCTGCCCTGGTGGCACCCCAAGGACGTGCCTGGCACTGCTCCCCCTGCCCTGCCCGCTCAGCAGGGGCTGCAGCAGCAGCAGCAGGGACAGAGCTGCAGGGAAATGCAACTGGAGCAGCAGAACCCTCACTCTGCACCTCAGAGCTGCAGGGAAATGCAACTGGAGCAGCAGAACCCTCACTCTGCACCCCTGGCAGAGCTGTTCCCCCCTGTGGCACAGGCCTGGCACAAAAAGTGCCATTCCCTGGGTGTTCTTGTCCTCAAACCCATCCTTTCCCCTAAATCAGCAAATCTCCACCCTGCCATCCCCTGGCTCCTTCAGCTGTGGAGTTTCCAGTCAAGCTGATGGATCCTGAGCTGGGAGGGACCCACCAGGATCAGTCTGTAACAATTACCAGACACAATTTCTCTAAAACAACAGCCAAAAAATCCCTTTGAAAAACCACTTATCTCCAAGGTTCTGTAGCTCTCCAGTTATGAACAGGATGGATTTGGCTCATGCCCCTCACAATCCATTCAGGATAAATCGTTTTCAATTTCACCCTCTGTGCACAAATTCCTTGTGAACACCGAGGAAATCTGGGATTCACTTTTGGGTTTCCCACACGCCCAGAGCTGATATTGCAGTGCCAGGAGGTGCAGGACAGGGAACACTGAGCTGTAAAACCTCCTGGCACTGAATATCTGGCTGCAAAACGTTCCCAAATGCTGTGGACGCTGGAGAATTGCAATTCCAAGGGAAAGGAGTCCACAGATTGTTAATAAATGCACAGAAACCAACAGCAAACAGTTGGGTGATGTGGGAGTGTTTGCAGAAACATCACAAACATCGCTCCATTCTCACACTCCTGCCCAGGCAAAGCAGAATTGGATAAAAAGATCCCAGACTGCTGGGACTTCGGCCTCCCTGGGTTATTTTTTAAGGCTACAAGAGAAAATGCAGTGGGCTGAAGATTAAAATTTATTCAGGCTTGGAATATGGGCTTGGAAAGCCTTGTCTGGGATCAAACTTTGCTGTCTTTTACAAACAGAACTTTCAGTAATTCCTGAGGAGCAGGGACTGAGCAGTGAGTGCCAGTGAGATCCTCTGGGAAGGGGGAGGCAATTGTTTAAGTCCTGTCAGATGCATCATCCCCTGGGCTGTTACAAAACCAACCTATATTCAATCTGAAGTGATTGCTAATAACTATTAACTCCTCTCCCAATTGTTCCTCTTCAATCATGTTTTCTCTCGCTGTCCTTCACCTGGGTATTTTTAGCATTGTAATTTATTTTTTTTCCAAGATGTGACTGTGTGTTCAGTTGCTGCTTCTCTGTACATCCCTCCCAATTATCCTGGTGGGTATTTTTCTCTCAACCCCCCAGAACGGGTTTATTTCTGGTTTACTCTTCCCTGTTGGTTTCCATGTGGTTATGTGGGAGGCTGCACTTTCTTTATCAAAGCAGAGAGCCATGATTAGTCCATTCAGAAAATGTAAATGCAGCCTTATGTGTTCTGGAGCGCTGGGGAGAGGCACAGACTGCAGGAGCAATAAAAGCTGAGATAACAGAGCTCAGACCGAGCCCTGCAGGGCTGCCCGGGCATGGCCACACCTCAATTTCTGGGGGGATAAATAAACCCACGGAGCTGCCTGGGGAAAGGGAATCTGGGGTAACCTGGACAGAGAAACCTCTGCAGCCTGTGCTGGGCATCCTCGTGCATCTGTAGCTCTTTTCCCTCTCATTTATCCCAAATTTCCCTGTAGCCCTCTCGGCTGTTCTGGAACGAGGTGTCCCCGGGTCTGCAGGCACTCCCTGGCTGATAAATGCCCACATAAATACAAATATTCCATTCTGCTCACTGCCCCAGGTTGCCAACTGCCGGCGCCGGGGATGGATCAGCAAAATCAACACCATTGAGAGCTCTGTGCAATCTGCAGCTCCGGGAGAGAAATGAACCCTTCAGAGCAGCTCAGGTTTTTCAATCAGCTCCCCTGAACGCTGCAGCTGACACACTCCAGCAGAGAGAACTTCGAGCTATTACCCAAAATATGGCACCTTGCAAATTGCCTGTCTAAACCACATCCTATTTTGACATCTCAGGCAATCTGGAGCTGCAGTAAATTAAGATTCTCTGCAACAAGAGCTCTCTGACCCCCAGCCCCTTTGTATCTGTTTGTTTCAAGCTTTTGCATATTTGTGTGACAGCTGAGAAAAATGTGATTATCTCTGGGATTACTGGAGTCTGGAATTGGGTGTCCAAGGTTTGATCTGTTTTCCCTGAACACCTTTGAGTTCCAGCCTTGCCTCCATCCTTGGAACTCACCCTGAGAGGGGCCAGGGCACCTCCAGCCTCCTGCTCTCCTTGAGATGTCCCCACACACATTTGGGAGGTGAATTTTAGTCACCCGGGTTTGAAAAGCCACAATTATAAAGAACTTGCTAATTTAAAAGCCCTTAAAAATAGAAGCACTCCCCCCACATTCCCATACATATTGTTGAACAGGAAGAATCACTCATGTCCCCGTCCATGAATCATTCATCACCCCCATGAGGTTATGGATGCTCTAAAAATGTGTTTGTGAGTGCTGAAATGATGATTAGAATAAATACTACAGGAATACTTCAGCCCACCATGGCCAGGCGTGTGTAGAGCTCCTCATTTGCACTTTGATGGCAAAACTGCAAGAATTAGAGGGTTTTCCTTATTTCACTAACAAATGAGTCAAAAAGTCAACATCAGAATTTCCATGTGAGTGGAGTCCTACACTGGTTTATTTTCCTTTGGAAAGCAGATTGTGATCCACGCCTGGGGCCTGTGCTGTAAACCAGGAGGTTATTAAAGCCTGACATTTATTATTATAAAGCATCACCATTATTATAATGGTTATTATTATTTTGAAATGGCACATAAGGCACCAGTGGGATTCAGGTTTCTGCTTATTTTTCTCTCTAGGAAACCAGGCTGAAAGAGGAGGCTTTCCCTTAATTTTAGCAATTGGGAGGAAAGCAGGATTTGGGATTTCCAGGGATATCACCGAGGGAGCTGCTGGGGACAGAGCTGCCAGGCCAGGGGATCCCGGGCTCAGGATTTATTCCCAGACTGAAGACAAGGACTGGGGGTAAATCCCAGCCTGTTTGCTCACATGCAGCTCCCACCCCTGGATTTACACCCACAAATAACTGCAGGGCTCCCTCCCTGTGTGCCCAGGGCTGCTGGGTCCAGCCTGCTGCTGTTCCCAGCCTGGATCACTGGGATTGGGTCAATATTGGAATTACTGGGCAGGGCAGAGCCAGGGCTCCCTGCAGCTCACAGGGGCTGTAGCACCCGGGATTTATGGAAAATCACCTGGAGAAGGGACCTGAGAACCCCAGAGGGGGCTTAGGGGGCACAAACACCTCTGCAGCAAGATCCGAGGGGATTGGGGAGCTTTTCCTGTCCTTGTTACAAAAAAGCCAAAAAAACCCCCCCAAAAAATAATAAAAANTTTTGATAGCCCGGTGTTGGTTCTGGAGAGCAGAAAGAGCCAGGGCTGGCTGAGAACTCCTCATTGTTCCCATGGAAAATCCAACCAAACCAGCATTTGCACCAAGTCCCTGCTTTCCTCACGGGTTCTCCTTCTCTCCCCCCAGATCAGTGACTCCTCTGCAGCCCCTCCTGCCCAGGGGCTGTGGGGCAGAGCTGGGGCAGGGCTGGAGGTGCCAGCCAAGGGCTCGGTGCTGGCACTGCCCTGGCACTGCCCTGGCACTGCCCCACAGCAAACCCTCCCTGAGCCCACCTGCCTCTCCTGGCAGAGGTTTCAGTGCTGAGAGGGGAGATCCACGTGCAGAGCCCCTTCTGTGGGAGGATGTTTGCCCACAGGTGATGTCTGGTGCTCCACACTTGCTTTTCTCATCCTTTCCCAGTGTTATTTTTATTTACCTCGAGATTTGTTTTGTTTCTCCCCCAGTGTGAAGGAAGAATCAATTAGGAAATCACAACCCTAACAAAAAATGACAAGGAGGGATAATGATAATAATAAAGTCAGGATTCTTTGGGGCTATACTTTGCAATTTAATGTTTTCCATTGAATTTCTGATTCAGGAGGCCTCAGAATCACAAACATCAAAATTTAGATTGAGAGACATTGTTTGTAGAGTCGATAAACACATTTTAAAAATAGAATGGAAAAAAAGAAACAAACAGGCAAAGCAATTACTAAAGAGAGAGTTCAATAACTTGCACATCAGCTTTCAGCACTGCCCCAAAAATGTTATTCCAAGAGATCTTTAATGTCAGGTGGGACAACTCAGTGACCACTGACAGTGGGTCTGATTCCTGAAGCCACGGGAAAAACCAAAGTCACAGGAACAACAGCAAATTCATTAATTAATTAAAAATGTGCTCTGATTACAGAGCAAATCACATCAGTGATTTCTCAGGATTTTTTCCTGGAGAGAACCACAGGCTCAAGCAGCGGTGCCTGAGAATAAAAGAGAAAGTAAAAGAGAATATTTATTTTAGGATGACCAAGAGCAGGAGGCTTTTCTTGGCTCCTGGTCCTGTTTCACCCTCAGCGATCTGGGCTCTCTTCAGATCGTGATTTTATCTCTGCACCCAGTGATTTTTATTGCTGATGAATTAAACAGCCCCGGGTTTAGTCCTGCCCGAACTTCCACAATAACTCATACCCAGCACCTTAATTAAAAACATTACAGCTCCTTGTAAAGCTTCATCTGAAAGAGAATCTGCTCTCTGCCAAGCAGGGGGGAAAATATTCATGGCTTTGTGGAGCCCTGCTAATGACTGTGGATGAAAGGAAAATGGAAATCATATGGAATTCACTGTCCCGGTCACTGGATTCGGGAATTGGGTTCATAATGGATGAGGTGTGCACTTCCCAGCGGGCTGGAAATGTTGCTGACGGTGTAAAAGTCAAATAAAATTCAGGAGAGCAGCAGCTGAGGGTGTGCAGTGATGCCAGGGCTGGGGCAGAGCGAGAGAAATTCCCCAAATCAGCCAAAAAAATGGAGCGTGGAAGGTTCAGATTTTTTCCCTGGCTGGGGGTTTGTCAGTGATGTTTCCAACAAGTTCTGTGGAATATGGGAAGAAGATATTTGTCTTTCTAAGGTTGTTTTTTTTTTTTTTTTCCGGGGGGACAGGATCAGCCCAAACCCATGAACTGAGCAAGGGATCCTCTGTCAAGAGGTCGGAGACCTGGAAATTCCGAAATTCTGTTCTTGGGCTGTGCTCTGAGCTGTAGCACCTTAATGAGCTTGAATTTTAATGAAGGCTTAATGGGAGAAGTTCAGTGAAAACAAGAGAAAACCCTAAACTGCCTTTGTAAAGTTTTGTGGGGCAAAATAGCCACGATTTCACCTGGAAAATAGCCACGATTTCACCTCAAAAATAGCCACGATTTTATCTTGAAAATAGCCAGGATTTCACCTTAAAAATAGCCTTGATTTCACCTGAGAATAGCCTCGATTTCCCCTTGAAAACAGCCACGGTTTCACTTGAAAATAGCCACGATTTCACCTGGAAAACGGGTGGTACCACACGTGGTAGAACCAAAACCCTTCCACTGCCAGAATTCAGCAAACTGAGAGAATTTAGAATGTTGTGTGGGACCCCTCTGCTCTTGGGAACTTTGATTGAGCAGGCAAACAATTCCAAAGGCCAGGCAGGGAAAAACATCCCCAAAACGCCCAGAAAACCCTCCAGGGTGACCAACTGAGCACCTTCCTTAGGGGAGCTGAACAAAGTGTTTGGGAGCAATGATTCTTCCAGGAATGTCAGCAAAACAAGGAGGGCAAAAAAGAGAATTTGTGGCTCTGTGGGTGGGGAAGCTGAAGGGAGAGGGGGACACGATGATGCAGCAGCATCAAAGAGAGCAGGGGGTGGAATATTGCAGATTTAAAGGGCAATGAACCCTCCTGTGCATCTGGAAGCTGCTCGGGAAGGTCAGGACAAGGAAATCGAGCAAACATTGTCATGGGGAGGCTGCAGGCAGAGCAGGAGCCGCAGGAGCTGCAGAACAGATGCTGAATTCCAGAACTGCTGACCCAGCGCGATTCCTGCTCGGCTCAGTGCCCTGGCACAGCTGGAAAAGGACGGATCCAGAGGAGAGGGGGCTTCTCCTCCTCTGCTCCCTGCAAGGAGGGCAGGGGAGGTGCTGGAGCCAGGGTCTGAACAGCAGAGCTGCTTTAGCCCAGGGATTAAATGATTAAAGATCATTAGGATTTGAAATTTGAGGAGGATGGGATGGAGGAGCCTCCTCACCCTCCCTCTGGGGCTGGAGCTTGGCTCTGCTCCTTGGCCACGAGGGACAGCACAATAATTAATTAAGCGTTTTCTTGGAGTTTTAAATGCAGGGAAGTGGCACTTGGAGCGTCAGGGCTGTGCTGATTGACACATCCTCATCAAAGCTGCTCAAGAGGGACTTGTGGCAAAACTTTGCCTTGGATGGTTTGGGGCAAACTCCCACAAATCTGAGGAAAAAGGGGAAAGGGAAAGGGGAGGAAAAGGGCTCTCCTCTGGAACTCGCTGCTTTTGGCAAACATTTCTGCCAACAGGCTCAGGGGGAGGAGTGGAAAGAGCAGATGTTCAATGAGTGCTCGGTGACATAAGTGGAGGGCAAATATTTGATGGCTTCAATCTGAATTATTATTATTTACTTTTAATAAAGTGTGGCTGAAGGACTCAAGAGCTACAGTATCCCTGTGCCAGGTGCTGCATAAACGTGGGAAGCCTGGAGGGGAAGCAGAAGGGGTTGATTCAGCCAAGGAATTAACACAACCTATTTCCGCAATTAAATTGTTTTACACTTCAAATGCCAAGTACCAAAATGTGAACATTAGGCAGACAAAAACAAATCATAAAAAAAAAAATCCTTAAATATTTGCCACTTTTTATCCAGCACTTGAAAGTAAATAGTTTGTTCAAATTTCAGCCACTCCTGTACATAACTAAGGGGGGTGGGAAGAGATTCAACCTTTCCAGCTCCTCAAAAATCACACAATTGGCTGTGTGACTGATCAAGGGTTATTTGCAGACACTGGTGGATGATCTCAAACACAGCACAGATTCTAAAGGAATACAGATCACCAGCATTCATGAAGCTGGGAATTTATTAGATTAGTCAGAGGCTCAGATCTCGTCAGGGAGATTTGGCATTAGGATACAGATAAAGGAATTATGAGGAGAGAAAAAGGGCTTTTGTGGAGAACAGGATGTTGGGTCTATAGTAAAGCAATTTTTAATAAGAACCAATATCTTCCAGGCTGAAGAGCTGCCTCTGACAGGGACCATCCCTGTGTGAGAGCACAGGGAAGGAAAAAACCCTTCCCCTTTAGCCCCTGAACACGAGATGTGCCCAACATCTCTGGTTGTGTGTCCAAAGCTGAAAGCACAGAGCCAGAAATTGTTTTTAAAAAGCCTTTTCTGCCCATCCTCTCCACCCAGCTGAGAAGGGCTCAAGTGGGCTCTGTCTGGAGCAGGTCCAGCTTGAAAAATTCCTCTGTGCCAAATCCTGCCGAGATCAAAGCTTGCCCTGCACCCACAGATTCGTAAGGAGCAGGAGGAACCGAGGCTCTGCTCCAGCAGGAGCCAGGCAGGAGCCAAACCTCTCCCGAATTCCAGGTGGGCAGGGGCAGTGCTGGGCCCTGCTGGGAGGAGAATGTTGCTGAGGGGATCTATTTATACCCCAAACTGGTCCTAAAAATGATTATTCATGAGAAAAACCCCAAAGCAAACAACACAAACCAATCCACCAGGACCTCTCCTCGCTGACGTTCCTGGGTTTGATATGTTGGAGTGAGAAAATGTTCAACCTGGGGGATTTCTGATAAATCCACATTTGGCTGCAAGCCCTGAATGAAGACAAGGCCTTAATCATTAATTTTAGAGATTCCTTTAAAGATGGAATCTGATTTTTATTAGCAGAAGGAGGGGTTAAAGGGAATTACAGGGGTTTCCTCCTTCTCTAGGGAAGGTAGCACCGAATTCTTCCCTTCCATGAGGACTTGCTAAGGGACCTGAAGGATGAGATTTTCAGATTCCTGGGGAAATTCAGCCTCAGGACATCCCTGTGCAGAGCTCCAGCCTGATGTGCCCTGGCTCTGCACAGGGAGGGCAGGAGCACAGCCCCGGGAGGGTTCTGGCTGCAGTGAATTCACCTCTGATATCTTGGACAGCAAAGGGTCTCTTGTGCCACAATCGTAATTAGACAAGAGGAATTTGGGCTCACAAAGGTGTCAGTTTGTTCTCTGGAAGGGGCAGGGCAGAGCTCTGCCCTTGCACTCCATCCCCCCCCGAATTCCAGCTGCAGATCCCCTCCAGCCCCAGGGATTCTGCTTCCAGCGGGGTCTGCTGGGACAGGGAGGGCGATGTGAGGGGCAGCAGCAGCAGTGCAGCTGCAGGATGCAGGATGCTGCACTGCTGCTGCACTGCTGCCAGCACACACCAGCTGCAACCTTGCAGCCCTGTCCTGCCCTTGACCCCGTGGCAAATCCGTGTCTGGATTAGCTCAGGCACCCAGGAAATCCGTGGGGGCTGTGGGTGGGAATTAGAGTGGCTTTGCTGCCCTTAATTCACAGGGGAGTTTCTGGTTTTTTGGGCTCTTCCTCCCTCAAACCGAGGTTCTGTTCTCTCTCTTCACCGAGGCCAAAGCTGGGTGTTATTTGTGCCTTTCCCTCGTGTTTTTGATCCCCTTTCTCTCCCTTTTCCCCAGGAAAATGCTGCTTTCCTTGAAGGGAAAAGCCCTCCCTTTTCCAGCTGCCTCTCTGAGTGCTTCTTTCTTCTCTGCTGAGCAACTGTCAGCACTAAAATCAAAATTGCTCCTCAAAGCAGGACTGAGAGCCTCACAAAACACCTTAATGGGCACCAAAAATGCTCCCAAATGGTGCCAGTTCCGGGGCTGGAGAAAAGCAGGTTGTTTTTAGGATTGGAAACTCAAACTTTGAGTTTGAGCTGGGAATTAACAGAGTTGTCTGTGTAATTGTAGTTTGTGCCACGAGGATGTGTGCTGGATACAGCCTCAATTTGTGTGATCACACAGTTTTAATTTCTAGGGTTTGGTGTTTAAATTTTCCTGTTTCATGCAAAGTATTTGGAAGTTTTCTTCTGTTTTGTTTTCCCAAATTTAAGCTTTTTTCCTTTTCTTTTTTTAATAGAGACACCAAATCTTTTCACTTTTTACAACATTCAAACATTACCTTTTAACTTTCAGCATGGTGCTTATAAAGACAAAAATTATTACTGTGAAAATAGTTTTATTTAAAGGGAAAAAATCCTGAGGGAGATAGAGACGGAAATGAAAGGAAGCGGTGATTACTTTGCCCAGGGATTTTTGCACCCTCCCTAAGCAGCAGTGAGTAAATTCCTGATGAATGGACACAGAGATGAGCTGTAAATGACTCCTCCATCCCCACCGGGGAGCTGGAACAGCCTGGAAAAGGCTGGAATTGCTGAGCCCGTGTCCCTTTCTGTGGCCTTTCCTTCTTAAAACCGATTTTATTCCTGCAGTCCGAGCTCAGGAAAACCAGCACAGCCCAAGGGCTGATCCTGCCCATCCCAAACCCTTCCACCCTTTTTACACCTCAAAAATTCTTCTCCATGTCCTTGCTTTTTTTTATTTTTTTTGGTCCCACCCTGCATTTTCTGCACGGTTCTGCCTCCTCGAGATAGTTTTGCATTATGAAAGGGCAACAGGAGAGGAGAAAAAACTGTTGCTGTATTTAGCATTGATTTTTCCCCTTCACTCTGAGTCACAGAAGCTAACATTTAATTAATTTCTGACACTTTGACAGCTCCTAAGAAGACATTTGTAGAGCTATCAAGTGCTGCTGATAGCACTGTCAGACAGACACTTTTTGAATTATCAGCTATTAAGGACCCATATGCAACAAATTTCCAAGGATTATTATCCAAATTGTTCTCTGAATGAGAAAAGCACACAAAAGCTCAGTGAAACATAAAGAAACCATTGTTCCCAGGTGAATTTGATATTTGCAAATGTTTTGCTATTTTGATCACTTACGTGGTTTAATAAATCGAAGTCACTTTGTCTTTTATTAAGGAAATTAAGTGGCCCTGGTTTGGGGTGTCTGAGAGCACGGCCAGATTCCCCAGGGGGGTCTTTGTGGGGATGGAAAACTTGGAATATTTGATCCCAAGGAAGAAGGAATCAGCACTAAACCCCAGTGCCACATCCACGGGGTCTGAGCACCTCCAGGGATGGGGGCTCCACCAGCACTGCCAGGGCTTGACAACCCTGCAAAAATGGATTTATTTTCCCAATAATATCCAATAAACCTCCCCTGGCACAGCCTGAGGCCTCCATGAAAGGCTCAGGTGTTGCCAGCCAGGTGTTGGCATTTCCAGCTCTTCCTGCCCCACTGGGAGAGGTCAGGAGTGATTTGTGAACTGAGGGGATCCCCAAATTCAAACCCAAATTGCTTCTGCTGGGTGGAAATCCCTTCTGTGAGTGGGACAGGGCTGTGGTGAGGGAATATCCTTAATTTCAGCCCTGCCCTGGCAGATCTGCAGTGAACCCACCAAGAGCTGAGACATCCTCGGAAACAGGAAAAACAGCTGGAAAAACCTTTCCCAAAAACATCCTGCAAACATGGAATTTACTTTTCATATCCTGGCACCAGAGAGAGACCCCAAAACAGCAGCCAGGGCTCCCCTCCACACCCCCCAGACTCCTTCAGCTTCGTTTGTTCACCTCCCTCAGCACAGAGGAGCTTTTTGATGTTTGAATTTCAATTTAATGACACACAAACCTCTGTCCCAGCAGCCAGATTTCTCTAAGATATTGTCACAGCACAGAAAAATCCACAAGCCACTCACAGTGGGTGAAACAAACACCAAAGCTTCCCCAGGGTTTAGGGAACTCCACAGAAATCCTGTGATATTTTATATTTTATCTCTGGATGTGTGCCCAGCATGTGGCAATTGGCCAGGGAATGGTGGGGGTGTTGCTGTGGTGACAAGATTTTCCAAGGAAAAGCAGGAAAAGCTCCAGTGCCAGGAGCTGCTGAGGGCTGTGTCCCCACCATGTCCCCTTTCACTGTCACCTCCCTGTGAAGGGGCAGTGGCAGAGGCAGCCCTGGCTGCAAAGCTGCTGCTGTCAAACTCCATCACTGTCACCATTCTGGTCTTGGGGTTTAAAATTTATTTATTTTGCTGCTGGAGGAAAAAAAATAAGGAAAAGAAAAAAGAAAAAAAAAAGAAAAAAAAAAAAAAAAAAAAAAAAAAAAAAAAGAAAAAAAAAAAGAAAGGAATACAGCCCAAAGGCCCATGAAGCACATGGAAAATAAACAAAGTGGGTCATGGCACTTCTGCCCTGAACTGTGCACACCTAACAGGGAGCAGGGAATGCCAGGGGAAAAAAAAATCCCAGGCCTGACCCCACTTTAACACAGAGTGACTGACACAGAAATCTGGGGCTGAGCTGGAAATCAAACCCAACTCCTGCAATCCCTGCCTGGGTCAGTCCTTCCTCCATTCCCAACATTTCACCCGGGGTGGGTAGAACAGGGAACCCCATGAGCACAGCAGCACAAAACTGATTTTTTTTTCCATTTTTATTTTCCATGCTGACCCAACCTCCAACACTGTGTGCCAGGGTGGGGCTGGCAGCTGGCACTGGGGCCCCCATGGATCCCCTCAACCTCTCGTGGTACGACGGGGACAGGAACTGGAGCAGGGCCCTGAACGCGTCGGAGGCGGCGCAGAAGCCGCACTACAACTACTACGCCGTGCTGCTCACCCTGCTCATCTTCATCATCGTCTTTGGCAACGTCCTGGTGTGCATGGCAGTGTCCAGGTGAGCCCTGAGGACAGCTGAGGTCACGGACAGAGGCTCCTGAGCAGTTAAAGTTCCACTGTGGATGTTTTATCACCTCCTAGAGTGGTGCCCCCCGTTCCGAGGCTCTCTGCCCTCTCTTTATTTCCCAAAAGAAATTTCTTTATTTCCCAAAGCCTCACATACTCAGAATTCTCATACATCTGCATAATGCCAGCTCCTCCCCTTCCACACTGTATTAAAATGAGGTTAAAAGCCCTTCATGCACAATTCCTCCCTTGATTCAGGTCACTGGTCTCAGATTGGGTTGGTGGTCGTGAAGGATGAAGTCAGAAAAGTCTTCCTCACTGTGACCTTTCTGCCTTCCTGCTGCTGCCAGGCCCTCGTGGCCTTTGGCACAATCCAATCCCTGCTGGTTGTGATCAGTTGGAATTGAGTCCAGGTGCAGGTCCTGATCCCATTGGTTTCTATTTGTCATTATTATTTGTCATTAGGATTTGTCATTATTATTTGTCATTCGGATTTGTCATTTCCCTCTAAAAACACCACTTAAAACAAGCACACAACACCAAGCAATGCACCATCTACCTCTAGCTTAAACATCTAATAATTATTAACTTATCCTTTGTTCTTCCTAGCTCTTAATCAATACAAATTGCCTGTAACCCTTGGCTGAACTCTTTTCTCTGTAAATTGTGATTCCCAGGGAGAGGGCCCTGCAGACCACCACCAACTACCTGATCGTCAGCCTGGCCGTGGCCGACCTGCTGGTGGCCACGCTCTGCATGCCCTGGGTGGTCTACCTGGAGGTAAGGGCTCGGAATTCCTGCTTTAAGGATTTAGGCATGTGGAAATCAGCTCCTGCCGGGCCTCCTGAATTCCCCAGAAGTGTTTCTCATGCCCTAAATTCAGTTTTCTCTCGTTCCATGAAGTGCAGGATTTTTCATCCCTATTATTGCTTTCTTTTTTTTTTTTTCCCTTTTCTTTTTGTTCCTGAAATTGTAGCTTTTTCATTCCCAAAATTGCAGGGTTTTATTTTTCCCAGCAGATGGATGTGAGAGCAGCTCGCTTGAAACCCCACTGCTGCTCAGAGGAGTAAATGACAGCACAATTGCACCAGAAATTCGGGGTCAAGAGGGAAAGGGCCCCAATTTTGAGTTCAAAACTGCAGCATGGGTATCACACTGAGAGCACATCAGATTTGTGGAGGTGGAAGGGACCAACAAGGATCACTGAATCCAGCAATCAAAAAAAAAGAAAAAAACAACAAAACAGTCAAGGTGCTGTCTCTGAAGGGCTGCAGGGAGGCAGTTGTGGGAGCAGGATGGGAATCCACAGCTTTCATGTCACAATATAGGGGAGAAAATCCCTTTTCACACCTCGGCCTTCAGCACAAAACCATCCAGAGTTTCCAGTTAATTTCCAGGAGGGAAACAACACAGAGAGGAGGGCAGGGGAAGGAGCCATGGCCCTCCAAGTCCTGGTGCAAAGCAAAACAAACCCACCGAGGTGACAGGGGTTGGGAGGGAGCTCAGTGCTAATTATCACTGAGTTAATTATTGATTTCATGAGCACGTACAGCCCTGGGCCTCTGCTGAAGCTCATTAGCATGGCCAAGGGCTGGGGGAGCACAGGCACTGCCTCTGGGGCTTCTATTCTATTCTATTCTATNTCATTCCATTCCTTTTTAACCACGACCCATTTGAAGCAGAGGCTGGTGCTGGGAGAGACTCCTGCTCCCTCAGGTCCAGCCAGGAGAATCTCTCAGACCCTTCTAATTCGGAGGCAGAAGGATAAACCACAAATGACATCACAAAAGATGCAGAATTCTCTCCCTTTTCTGGGCTCAGGGGCAGGAGCTGCTCAGGAACCAAAGCTGCCTTGATCTGCCAGCTGGAACAATTTTCTCCAGGTCTGGTGTCACAAACTTGGCCTAAAACTCAAAATAAAATAAAACACTTTATAAAATCCCAGCTTTGGTGCAAACAGATCTTTTACCCCCAAATTTTTGGGGTTTCTCCCACATAAATGAAAACACCAAGAGAAAGAGCTGCTGCAGTTCCCAGCTTCTCCCAAACCGTGCCCTCAGAAAATTGGTTTTACAGAGGCTTGGATCTGGCTGGAAACCTTTGCCTTTGGGCAAATTCTCCTCAAAGTTCCTGATGTAACTGTCTCTTAAGTGTTTTTTTAATCACTGAGTATTCATCTGTCACTCAGGCTTCAATGCAGTCATTCTTCCTTCTTTATGCTGCCTATGGTTATGTATATCAGAGCAGAAATAACTGAAGAATAGATATCTTATTCATTCTATTTTCAAATGCAGCAGGGCTCTATTTTTGTTAGAGGGAAATATACTTTTTTTTCATCACATGTCAAACACAGCAGTCCGAATAATTGCTATTAAACTTAATTGGCAAAGTTCAGCTTCAGCAGCGAGAGAAGTGAGGAGAAAAAAGGCTACTGGTGCCTGGAAGTGTTATCATTAGTTCTTTGTCTTTAGCACTTCGTGTGGAGTGTTAAAGGCTTTTCACTCTGAATTAAACTCGTTCTGTTCACTGAAAAAAACAAACCCAAAAGGGATAAAGGTGAGGAATGCCTACCCCGATTTTTTAAACTAAGAAATGAAGGGAAGCTCCTGCTTGTCAGCTGCTGACCTTTGCTGGGTATAATTGGAAAAATTGTCTGGGAAATAGCTGTAAGTACAATTCGAGGTGCTTGGGCATTAAAATGAATGTATTTGCCTGCTCATTCTGCCTTGAAATGTTCCCGAGAGCTGTTCAAGCTCCTTTATCTTCCCTTCTGAGCTGGAGGAGCCCTGTGCTCCTGGTGGCACTGGGAGCCAGCCCAGGTTTGCTGCTGGGGCTGCCCAAACCCACCGGGAGCAGCGGGGTGGGACCGGGCAGGGTGGGACCGGGAGGGTGGGACCACAGCAGCCCCAGGAAGGGGCAGAGCCTGAGCCAGCACAGCCCCAGGCACCCTCCAGCCTCTCCATCCTAGGGCCAAACTCTCCTTTCGTGCCCTATCAGCAGCCCAGACCCAGGGATTCCTCACCAGCCCCAGGAAATCCTCACCAGCCCCAGGAAATCCTCACCAGCCCCAGGAAATCCTCTCCAGACCCAGGGATTGCTCTCCAGCCCCAGGGATTGCTCTCCAGCCCCAGGGATTCTTCACCAGACCCAGAAAATCCTCACCAGCCCCAGGAATTCCTCTCCACCCCAAGGAGTTTCTCACCAGCCCCAGAAATTGCTCTCCAGCCCCAGGAATTGCTCACCAGCCCCAGAAAATCCTCACCAGCCCCAGGAATTGCTCTCCAACCCCAGGGATTCCTCACCAGCCCCAGGGATTCCTCTCCACCCCCAGGGATTTCTCTCCAGCCCCAGGAGTTTCTCTCCAGCCCCAGGAGTTTCTCTCCACCCCCAGGGGTTTCTCACCAGCCCATTCTGTCTCTGCAGGTGGTTGGGGAGTGGCGGTTCAGCCGCATCCACTGCGACATCTTTGTCACCCTGGACGTCATGATGTGCACGGCCAGCATCCTCAACCTGTGTGCCATCAGCATTGACAGGTGAGGGCTCTGTGCCACCAACCCGTGCCAAACCCGGGGTGCCAAGCCCCTGCCACCTCTGTGTGCTCTCATTTGACTCAGAGGCTTGAAATCAGTGGGAGTTCTTTGGAGAGCAGCCTGAAAGGTCTCAATGAGCTCTGAGCAGGGAGTTCTGTCAGGAGGCACAGACACACTGGGGATGCAGGTGGAGCTGCCTCTGTGCTCCCAAGGGCCTGGTCCTTCTCTTTGTATTCTGGGATGGCTCAGCAGGCGTTAGGGAGGGCTGGGAGGGGAATGTCACACTGGGCTGACCCAGCCTGGCACTCCTGGTGTGGCTGCAGCCGCCGTGGGACGCCTGGAAGGTGCCGTGCCCGTGCTCCGTGCTGGGCAGAGCTGGGGCAGGGCCAGCCTGGCAGGGGACAGCAGGGCTGTGTGTGTCCCTGCAGGTACACGGCCGTGGCCATGCCCATGCTCTACAACACCCGCTACAGCTCCAAGCGCAGGGTCACCCTCATGATCGCCGTGGTCTGGGTGCTCTCCTTCGCCATCTCCTGCCCGCTCCTCTTCGGCCTCAACAACACAGGTGAGGGCTCTGCCGCCTGCAGCTGGCTCCTGCTGCCTCCCTGCGTGCCCAGGGAGCCAGGGATAAAGCTGGGATCATGTCAGAGTCCAGGACATCCCTGTGGCCACCCTGGAGGGTTTGGGGACAGGACAGGGGGTCTGGGGTCTGTACAGGGGGGTCAGAGCCTCACACAGAGCCCAGGAGGACACTGCCTCTGATCCCTGCCATGGCAGTGAATGCCCACAGTGTATGAAGAATCACAAGCTGAGAGAATTCAAAATAAGCAGTATTTAGTTTATCATAGAATGTAAATGTAGAATCTGGGATTTTCAGTATCTGGGGCTGAAGAGACAAGATGAAGGTGTATTTGAAGTGCTGCTCCCACTGCCACCCCTCACTATTCTCATGCTGATTGTGGGTCTGGTTCCTCTCCAGCTGCTCCAGAGCAGTTTCACACTCACCACAACCGAGGCCCTGTAAAAGTTCACACAACACCAACCTGTGCTACCTTAAGTCTTATCCCCTACAAATTCAAAATCCTTCTTCCATTAAAACACACAAAAAGGGAAAGCTGTGGGACAAAGCCTTTCCTGAGGCAGGAGAGGAAAGCACTGGCAGTTCAGCAGGGGTTTCCTGGGAGCACTGGATGCAGCACAGGATCAGCAGCCGTGGCTGCAAGGCCAGGAGCAGCCAGGAGCTTTGGGGACACGCGACTCCCCACAGCCCCAAAGAGGGAGCAGGTGGGGACCAGCAGAGGGGACAGCGACCCTGAAGGGTTTTCCCTTTCAGATGAGAAGGAGTGCATCATTGGCAACCCCGCCTTCGTGGTGTACTCGTCCATCGTGTCCTTCTACGTGCCCTTCATGGTGACGCTGCTGGTGTACGTGCAGATCTACATCGTGCTGCGGCGCCGCAGGAAGCGCGTCAGCACCAAGCGCAGCAGCCACGTGCTGGACTCGGACACGCAGGCGCCCCTCAAGGTACCCAGCACTGCCCCTGCCCCTCTCCTCCTGCCCCAGACACCCTGCCCGGGCCAGCCCCGGCGCTGGCTCCCCGAGGAGGGTGCTGTGCTCAGTTTGGGGTGCCAGATGCACGTCCTGGGGCTCCTCACGCCTCCCTGGGGCTCCTCACGGCTCCCTGGGGCTGCTCACGCCTCCCTGGGGCTCCTCACGCCTCTCTGGGGCTCCTCACGCCTCCCTGGGGCTCCTCACGGCTCCCGGGGGCTCCTCACAGCTCCCTGGGGCTCCTCACGCCTCCCTGGGGCTCCTCACGCCTTCCTGGGGCTCCTCACGCCTCTCTGGGGCTCCTCACGCCTCTCTGGGGCTCCTCATGCCTTTCTGGGGCTTCTCACGCCTCCTTGGGGCTCAGGGCTGCTCCAGCAGCAGATCTGCACCAGGAGCTGCTGCAATGACCCACTGACAGTGCCTTGGGCTGGGCTGGGGTGCCCAAGGACGGCTGCAGCGTTGTCTGAGGCAGTTCTGCAGAGTGACAGACTCCAGGAATGGTTTGGGTCAGAAGGGACACCAAAGCCCATGGGCAGGGACACCTTCCACTGTCCCTGTGGCTCTGAGCCCCATCCAGCCCGACCTTGGACACCTCCAGGGATGGGGCAGCCACAGCTTCTCTGGGTAACCTGTGCCAGGGCTCTCCACCCTCACAGGGAAGGATTTCCTCCCAATATCCAACCTAAACCCGCCCTCCTTCAGCTTAGGGTCATTCCCTGGTGCCCTACCCCTCCAAGCCCCTCTCCAGCTCCCTGCAGGAGCTGTAAGGTGTCCCCAGAGCTCGGTGGTGACACCTGGGGTGCACAGCTCCTCCCTGCAAGGACAGCTCTGCAGGGATCAGCCTCTCACAGGGAGCTGCTGTGAGGGAGCCCAGCTGGGTGGGCTGGGTGTGAAAATTCTCATCAAACCCAGCTCTGGCAGCACACACAGCACAGCCAGAGATGGGCAGCCCCAGAGGCTCCAAACTGAGCTGCCTGGAGAGGAGGCAGCAGGCAGGGACACACAGACACCAGCAGAGCTCCGTGCCCTCTCCCTCTGGAGAACAGCACGGGGGGCAGCAGCCCCCACCACTGCTCCAGGTTTCCATCCACTTCTCCATCCTGCTCGGCACCTCAGCCACGCTGATGAATTCCTGATTAATTCCTTTGTATTCCCACGTGCCTCCCTTTACCAGCTTCCCTTCCCAACCCCTCTGTGCCTGTGTAACCTCTGAGCTGGTGCTTGCCCCTTAGGACAAATGCACTCATCCAGAAGACGTCAAGCTCTGCACAGTTATTGTGAAGTCCAATGGGAGCTTCCAAGTTAATAAGCGCAAAGTGGTGAGTGTTAAAGAGAAGTGGGAGCTTTCCAGAGCCTTCAGCCTTCCCCTTCTCCCTCAGGACACGAGGTTAATTTATGTAGGGTGGGAGAAAATAAACCTAAGAGCAAAGGTTACCATTCAGTCTCAAAATTTAAATAGTCTTCCCATTCCTTGGAGTGAAGCAGGGGGTTTAAGCTCACAGAGCTCCAAAAGCCAGATTAAGCTCACCTAAAGATCAGCTCTAAAAGCCACGGCATTTGAACATTTTTGTGCCTTTGATTTCCTCCTCCTCTCTGTTATTTAAACCTTGGACAGCATTGGCTTTGCTGGGCTTAGCTTGTTGATTCCATTTTTATTTATTTGCACTCTGAAAACCTGAATAAAACCTGTGGAGAGTGGAGACAGCGTCTCCCCCACTCCAGAGCCTCTTTGTGCCAAAAAGGAGAATCCTCCAGTGCAGCTCTGTCAATCCCATCTGCCCAAAATACCCAGACACAGCTCAGCCCTTTCTCCAGGCAGGGAGGGAGAAGAGGGATTGACTCCAGCGTGATCCAGCTTCACTCTGTCAGGAATGTTCGTTGCTCCTCTCTGTGTATTTACCTGTCATTATGTTGTGGACATTTGATTCTTGTCCAGGAGGCAGAGAGTCACATAGAAGAGATGGAAATGGAGATGGTGTCCAGTACCAGTCCCCCTGAGAAAACGGCCCTCAAACCCACAGCACCAAGTAACCACCAGTTGATTGTGCCAGTTGCTTCTAATCGGGGCAACAACTCTACCCTGCAGGCACCCCTGAGCAGCCCCGGGAAGGTGGAGAAGAATGGCCACGCCAAAGAATCCCACCACACAGCCAGGGTCTTCGAGATCCACTCCCTGCCCAACGGCAAGACGAGGAACTTGCTCAAGGCCGTGATCAGGAGGAAACTGTCCCAGCAGAAGGAGAAGAAAGCCACGCAGATGCTGGCCATCGTGCTCGGTGAGAGCGTGCCCTGGCTGCCAGGGCCTGCAGGAACCCCGTGGGTGGTGCAGGCTGATTCCCACCCCCTCAGAATTCCCTCCACGCCTTAGGGAACAGACAGGCAAAGGCTGCCCCTGGGAGGGTCTCCCCTCCCAGCCAGGCACAGCTGCACTAAAGGTGTCCAAAGCTGCCCCTCTCGGGGGCATCTGAACTCCCAAAATGGAGCAAGAGCTCTCTGGAACAAGAGGCAGCAGTGCTCAGCAGAGCTGGCACCTCAAAGGGCAGTCCCTGGGTGTCTGGGCTCATTACCCAGCAGAGTTCCTCAGTGCCAGGGCAGAACTCAGACCGCCGGCAGTGCTGCACTAAAGGTGCCCAAGGTTCCCCTCTCAGGGGCATCTGAGCTCCCAAAATGGGGCAAGAGATCTCTGGAACAAGAGGCAGCAGAGCTGACACCTCGGAAGGGCAGTCCCTGCATGTCTGGGCTCATTACCCAGCAGAGTTCCTCAGTGCCAGGGCAGAACTCAGACCGCCGGCAGTGCTGCACTAAAGGTGCCCAAGGCTGCCCCTCCTGGGGGCATCTGAGCTCCCAAAATGGGGCAAGAGATCTCTGGAACAAGAGGCAGCAGAGCTGACACCTCGGAAGGGCAGTCCCTGCATGTCTGGGCTCATTACCCAGCAGAGTTCCTCAGTGCCAGGGCAGAACTCAGACCGGGCACTGAGCACACACAGAGCTCATTCCTCTGGGAAATGCATCCCCTTCCACCAGAGACCCTCACTGCTCCCCCAGCCCCAGAACCCGCCCGGCTTTCAGCAATCAAAATCCTCCTCTCCCCTTTTCCCCCCAGGTGTTTTCATCATCTGCTGGCTCCCCTTCTTCATCACTCACATCCTGAACATGCACTGCGACTGCAACATCCCGCCGGCCATGTACAGTGCCTTCACGTGGCTGGGCTATGTCAACAGCGCTGTCAACCCGATTATCTACACCACCTTCAACATCGAGTTCCGCAAGGCTTTCATGAAGATCCTCCACTGCTAGAGCCACCAACAGCGCCCGCGTTTTTTGGGGACGGAGGGGGAGAGGGAGCGATGCCATCGGAGCGCGGCGGGGCAGCCGGGAGGGGCTGGAGCGCTTG
>VXBR01007201.1:1199904-1220152 GCA_013400215.1 Cisticola juncidis
AGGCGGGCACAGCTCGGCTCCCGCGGGGATGGAGGAGGTGGGAGCCCCTCTCGCCCCCCTGGGTGACATCTGGGTGATGTCAGAGCCACCCTCACGCTGTGCTGGGAGCCGGGATCGGGGCGCTCTCGCTGGGTCCCCGCCCGCGGCCACCCGGCCTGGACACGGAGCGGCCACGGGGCCACCAGGAGGTAGCGCTGGCACAACTCTCACCAAAGACAAGGCCATCCCTCCGCTTGGCAGCAGGGCCAGACAGGCCTGTGGAGCTCCCTGCAGCAGCTTTGCCTTCCCCTCGAGCTGACTCACCCGGTGTTTAACTGCTGAAGCCTTCAGAAACCGAATGAAAACCAACCCAAAAAACTTTCAGAGGTCCCCAGGGGGGGTCGAGGAGGTTCTGCCACCCCCAGACCCTGCAGAGGTGTGAGCCTGTGAGCCGTGGGTGGAAGGGAGAAGGGGCCCACGTCAAACCATCGGTGTAAATAGGAAAAAATAGGATGGATTTTGGAGCCCAAGCCAAAAAAAAAGGAGATGGAGGGAGAAACTCGAGGAGTGGAACCTTGTCCTGCACGTGTACACCCAACAGGAGCCCCTCATCTCCCGTCAGCGATCTCTGCCCACCAGCAGCTCATCCCCAGGCTCTGCCCAGGTGACACCAGGGCAGGGGTGGCAGCGTGGTGAATGTACAGACACGAGGGCACCGTGCCAGGGAGGCACCTGCAGCCCCAGGGGCACCCTGAACAGCCCAGCCAGGCCAGGGCTGGCTCTTCTCACCCAAACCAGGGGCCCCAGGGAGCACCTCGGGTCTGCTTTGCCTCTGTCTCTCCCCAGAGAGTGCAGAATAACATTGTGCCTAATTCAAATCAACAGTCAAGGAGACAAAACTGTGCATTTTGGAAAAAGCCAGAATAAAAACCCAAGAAAGCCCCTACCTGGAGCAGCTCCTGTGTCTAAGCTGGACTCTGGGAAGGTCTGGATGTTTCCACATCCCTGACTCTCTGCCATCTATTTTCCCATGGATTCTGGGAACTGGAACCCCACAGGAGCCTCATTTCACCACTCTGAGCCTGGCACTGCCAGACCCAGGCTGTACCTGCCACTCGTGCTCAGCTCACATCGTGTTTTGCAATATCTCTGTAAATAAAACACAGCAAGGTGAATAAAACCACGTGGGAATGGGTCTGGCTACAAATCCCTGCGGGATGTGGAGCAGCAGAGGGCTGCAATAGCCATAGCAGGGGCAGACTCCAGGGTGCAGTTTCCTGCTGTTTCCTAAAGGAGTAAAAACGCAATTGGGAGAGCAATAGAATCCCTTTTTTCTCTATGCAGTTTGTGGAATATTCACTCAGTTTCTGCTTCAGATGAGGTGAAGATCTGCCAAGGTTTCCTTGAATTCCCTGGGTTTCCTGTTTTGCTCCCAGAGCTCTATCCTGGGCTGTAGGATTCGTTCCAGCTCTGATTCAGATTACTCCAAGCAGCTCTGACACAACCTCAGCTGTTTCTAGAACTGAAATAATCCACAGGTTTCTGTTCTGAACCTGCCATTCCTGGAACGGGCTGGAATCCAGGGATTTGGATACCCAGCCCACAGCCTTGTGTAACATCTGAACCTGGCTCTTCATAGCTAAAAACTGCAAAATTGGGAATGCCAGCACGAGAGATCTCAGGCACACAGAGCTGTTCTTTCCTCCCCACAGTTTTACCCAAACAAATTCACTCACTGCTGTGAATTAACTCAGAATTGTACCCCAATATTCACAGAATGATGCAAAGGCAGGAGGTTTTTGGGCAGAAAAATAACAACAAGCTACTGGTCCATTTTTTAATGTAATTACAAGAAAGATCTGTTTGCCTTGGGGAATTAACAGGTGGGGAGCTGAGTAAAAATAGTAAATATTGCATATATAGACAAAAAAGCTTTAAAGCATTTGGAAGTTGCCACAGGTGACCTTTGCCCTGTACCAAAGCCTGGTGTGAGCCCTCAGGATAAGTGGAATGATAAAATCCCTCAGGATAATGTGGAAAATACTTAACTCTGTGCCATAATTTCACTTTGTGTCCAGTGGAAGGAAAATCCTCATCTCCAGTGCTGAGCACCTCGCTCCCCATTTTTTTTTCTGAATTGAGAAGCGGAACCTTACAGCTCAACCCACCTGAAGCACTACCTGAAAAACTCTTCAAAAATGCCATGGAGGGAAAAAAAGCTGCTGGAAAAGGCCTCTGTCCTCCACATGCACCAAAAATCCCAGGAGTGATTTCTCCAGTATTGGCTGTGAGGAGTTGCCTGCAGCCCATGGTTCATCCCCAGGACATTTCAGGCTGCTCCCTCCTAACGCTCCAGGTGAAATTGTGGGAATGTGGATATCCCCAGTGCCCTTGGGAGGGTGGCAGTGCCAGGTCTGGCCACCTCTGCAGCAGCTTTTCCTTCCCCATAAACCCCCTGCACTCCCAGACAGCAAACCAAGCACTTTGGGACTGAGCCTTCCCCTTCTGGAGACAGCACCAGGACTCCCCCTCACCTCTGCTTTTCCAGGGAATGAACAATGCCAGGAGCAGGAGCAGTGCTGGGGTGGGAGCTGCTTGTGGGAGCTCCTCAGAGCCCAGCAGAGCATCCCACAGGTAAATCCAGACTGCTCCTCCCACTCTGGAAATACAAAATCCACCTCTGCCTCCCCAGAGACTCTGCTGGCAGGACGTGCTGGTGATGGGAAGGCTCCTGAGCTGGTTTTACAAACACCTCCACGAGAAGATTCCATTTCTTTGTTCCTGCAGAACCTCAGAGCCCTGCTCCAGCCCCTCTTTTGTGGTTCATTATTTATAACTGAAGCTTTAGTTCTGCCGATTGAGTCTTCCTGTCCCTGCTTTCCCTCCCTGTGGTTCCCAGCTTGCTGGAGCCCTGGCTGGGGCTCTCTGCACCCCCAATTTGAATTAAAAGCCAGTGAATTCTGCCTGCACTGTATTTGCTGCTTGCCTGCTTCTTGCTACCACTCCACAGAACTGTTTATCTTCCTGGCTGAAGAATAAATTAACTCCAGTAGGTCTAACCAGCTTATAACCCTGCTGAAATTAAAAAAAAAGGGAAAACAAAACAAAACAAAAAAAAAGGAAAACAGGAAAAATAAAGCCACTACCTCTTGTGGTGAAACTCCCCACGGCTCCCCGGGAGTCAGGAATGTATAAAATGCCCATCACAGGTACATGTGACACCAACCAATGTCTTCATGCAGCACTGTCATTAAATAGAGACTTGCACAACCACCCTGATTCCATCTGATTGTTTTGTTCTGTTTTACTCTTGGCTCTGAGGGCTCTCAAAAACACACAGAGCAAAATCTGCCTTCACATGAGATCTGCCTTTTCCTGACTTCCTTTTCAATCTATTTTCCTTTTTCCTCCCTTACCCCAGCCCATCCTTGAGAATTCTGGTGTTTGTCTTGCCTGCAGCCACGAGGAGCAGACATGGGAAAGGGAAGATGCAGAAAGGCACAGACAGAAAGGGAAAGGTCTGAAATTTCTCTGCTCTCCCAGACAGAAGTGGGCTGGGGAGGAGGGAGGAGGAGGGGGTGGAAGGCAGAGGTGGCCAGCTGAATTCATGCTGGAGAACACAATTATTTTATTTTGGAATATTTTAATTTATGTTGCACTGTTTATCTCAAGCTACACAACTTTGGCATTTCTGCAGGTGGACCCTCAGCCAGGCCTAATCAGCACTTTTAAAATAAAGATTATTTTCTTTATATAAAAAAAAGAAGAAAACATAACAAAAAGAAAATCCTTCCCACTGCCAGGAAAGCAAGCTCTCTGTCCATCTCCAAGAAATAACAAACTAAAATTTCAGTTTAATGGAGTTTCAGAGCCAGAGGTCTACTCAGTCTTGAGCCAGAATAATCCCTGCCCCAAAGCCCTTGGTTTATGCAGAAACCAGAATCTCCAGAGCTGCTGGGTTCAAGTGAGGCTGAACTCTCCTTTTGGGATTATTCACCTCAGTGCCACCGCGACTGAGGGAAAATGAGGAGCTCCAGGGCCCCCTCCCCTCCCAACACCCCGGAATAAATGACATTTCAGATCAAACAGGACACACCAGGCTGTTTTCAGCCTGTCTGGCCTGAGCCTGGCAGGATCAAAGGCAGCCACTCCGAGGTTCACCCTTACAGCCAAATTTTATTTCTGTGCCTGTGGACAAAAGGCATTCACAGGACCCAAAAGAGATAAAAAGAACGATCTGCCCATCTCCTGGGGCACCTGGGGGAGTCCCACTGCTCCAGGTGAGCCTGGCACAGCCATGGGTGTGCTTTGTTCTGCACACCCAGGGGAAAAAATAGATAAAACCAGTTACTCTTGTTAAATTAACTCCCTGTCTTTAATCAAAGCTTCTTTTAATAATTCCAACTGCTCCCCCAAGTCTTTCTGACGATACCAGCCTGTCTGCTTCATAAAGAGCTTTTGACTCACAAATAACAACTTTCTTCACCAAAGAGAGAGCGATCGCGGTGGACTGAACATAATTAAGGCGTCATGAATAATTAACAGCCCCAGAAATGCCTTTAAAGAGACTTCAGAAGCCAAGCAAAACCCTCTTAACCGGGAGGAGAGCACCAAGCTGGGCTCGGGGAAGGAGAGGCTGATGAGAGGCACTGAGTGATTTACCCGGGCAGCGCTGCCTCCCTGCTGCTCCCTGCATGCAACCACTGCAGCCTGCGGAGCTGCAGGGCATGCACCCGCAGGTCTGCAGGGCATGCACCCGCAGGTCTGCAGGGCATGCACCCCCATTCCCGCAGGGCATGCACCCCCATTCCCGCAGGGCATGCACCCCCAGAGTCCTGCAGGGCATGCACCCCCAGCCCCGCAGGGCATGCACCCCCAGCCCTGCAGGGCATGCACCCCCAGAGCCCCGCAGGGCATGCACCCCCAGCCCCGCAGGGCATGCACCCCCACCTGCAGGGCATGCACCCCCAGAGCCCTGCAGGGCATGCACCCCCAGAGCCCTGCAGGGCATGCACCCCCAGAGCCCTGCAGGGCATGCACCCCCAGAGCCCTGCAGGGCATGCACCCCCAGAGCCCTGCAGGGCATGCACCCCCAGAGCCCTGCAGGGCATGCACCCCCAGAGCCCTGCAGGGCATGCACCCCCAGAGCCCTGCAGGGCATGCACCCCCAGAGCCCTGCAGGGCATGCACCCCCAGAGCCCTGCAGGGCATGCACCCCCAGAGCCCTGNCCCATCCCATCCCATCCCATCCCATCCCATCCCATCCCATCCCTGAGCCCCTCTGGGGCCACAGCCCGGCTGCTCCTGGGCACTGGAGCTGCCTCCCCTCTTCCCCTTGGGCTGGGGAATTTCTGAAGGATATTAAAGGTGGCCAGTTCCTGACCACAGCCTGCCACACTCCAAAGGGACAGGGACAGGGACAGGGGACAGGGACAGGGCCAGGGAGCCACATCAGCCTCTGGCCGTGCCCTCAGGACAGCAGGGCAGGGCAGGCAGGCACCTCCCAGGTCCTTCCTGGCTGTGGGGTTTTCATGCTGCAAACAGGGGGGGAAATAAATCAGCAGAATTCAAGTGTCCTCGTGGCTGTTTCTGCTTCCTGTCTGCTCCACAAACCCTCTGAACTGTGTCAGGGTGGGTGGAAAGGGCTGCAAACCTCACCTGGGAGAAATCCAGGTCACAACCTCAGCCCCTGTCACTGCAGCAAAGGTTTGGTACAACCATCATTAATATTTATTTAATAGAGCAGCCATAAGCTGATTTTTTTATTCAGGCCGTGTGAAAAAAGCAAGAAAAGCCCAAACTGACATCAGCCAGAAATGGAACTCGTCTCAAGTGCTAACAGCAACACAGAGAATCTCTGAGCAGCTCCCGAGTGCCAGTTCAGAGAGCTCTGTCAAATCACCAGCTGGAAAATGTACAAAGCTTCCCAGGGAAACCCAGGAGCTGCAAATCTGATTGAACACGACAGGTTCTGAGCTGGGAGCTCGTCTGTGAGCAGAAATGGGCAGTCAGTGCCAGTCTAAACAAATATGGACATCTCTGAGTGCCTCCCTCCCCTGGGACAGCCTGTCACTGACAAAGGGACTCTGATCTGCCATAATTCTGTGGGTTTGATGGGAAAAAACCCAGCAAACCCTGCAAGAGGCAAAGCAGCTGCTGGGGGTGAGTTGGGACTGCCTGGGGTGGCAGAACGGGGTGTGAGGGGCTCTGGGGAGGGGGGAGCCCACCTGGATGGAACCCCCGGCGTGAGAGGATCCCAGGACATAATTCCCAGTAAATCCCAGTGCTCCCAGAAACTCCCAGTAACTCCCAGTAACTCCCAGTGCTCTCAGTGCTCCCAGTAACTCTCAGTAACTCCCAGTCCTCCCGAGTCCTGGTCACAACACTTTATCTCTTTTTCTGCTCTGAATATTCTAATTTACAACACCCAACCAGGAACAGACACCAATCCTATAGAATCCACACACAGCCTATTAGAAATCCGACATTCCCATGCTGTGATATATTTTAAACCCTAAAAGCTCCTCTCCAGACCCCTTTTTTCTTCTCTGCCAAACTGGCAGGGTCTCCCTGACCCCTGGACTCTTCAGCTCACAGCAGCATCCCAAGGACATTGTTCAATCCACAGGGACCTTCCCTCCAGCCCACTCAGCCTCTGCATTTCCAGTTGTTCAGTCACTGATGGAATCCTTGGAATCCTGTACATCAGAACTTGCTCTCATTTCTATTTCACTGAGAGGTTTCATACCCTCAGATCCTTTTGCCAGGCAATCATATTTGTGATATTTCCCTGTTTCTCTTCCCCAGCAGCAGAGGATGCAGGGAGGGCTTTGCTGGGCTCAGGCAGTGCCTGGAACCCTGCTCAGCTGAGCCTTTGTGTGAGCCCCTCCAGCAAAGGGAATATTCATCTCCCTGGGTTCCAGGGTGCCTGGGAAGGAACGTCTGATTGCCTTTGTGATAAACGAGCCCTAAATCACTTCAAAGCTGAGGCCAGAATCGCTGGGGAAGATCACAGACAGTGAAATAGTAGGGGACTGGAACGTGATCCAGAGATAGCAGGGAAAATCCCAGTGAATTCCACCTCCTTCTTAATTAAAAAGGAACAGAAGCAGAGGGAAGAGTTCCATGAGTGGTCTGACCGGGATGCTCCTCCTCACCCAGCCAGGCTGGCAGAGCTGGGAACAGACACTGAACCCCAGAGCCTGGGGGGAAGGGCTTTGTCCCCTCTGAATCCCACAGCTCCCAGTGCTGCAGGCACCGGTGTGTGCAGGGAGGAGGAGCTGCAGGGGCTGCACCAGCTCCTGACAGCTTCACCTCATCGGCAAAAAGCTGTTTCTGCAGCAGGACTCATCCTGCAGCTGCCTGAGCCTCGAGAATTCCCAAAGCTGTGTTTGTGTTTAAGGCACAATTTGAAATTTCCCCCTCAAACACAGTGGGGTCAGTCTCTGACCCAGATCTTCCAGGTGGATTCCAGGGCTGGAATCCTGACTGGGAGGTAAAAAAAGGGTGGAAAATAAGATCTTGGAGGCCTTTTCCAACATTAGTGATTCTGGGGGGCCAGGGAGATGCAGCAGGAAGCCCCAGAAGCTGTCCCAGACCCCAAAATGACCTCAAAAGCAGCACTTCTCCAAGCTCCCCAGATTCCAGACAAATCCCACCTTTTCTCTGCTTTTTTCTCTTTCTCTCATGGTGGTTGTTGCTTTCTCCCTGCCACTGTTTAATGTCTGAGCGGGCTCATGTCCTGTGGCACCTTCCAGCACTCCCTGGAGAAGAAAGCTCAGGCAGAAGGAGCAGCACATGGGCAGCAAAGAGCTCAGCTCTCCTGGGAGAAACCCTGCTGGGGCTCACAAAACAAAGCCCTAAACAAAATAAAGCCAGGGCAGCCTCAGCAGAACCTTCTTGGCAGCCTGCAGTCTTTTCCAAGGCGAGAAAATTAATTCCCTGAATGCCTTGTAAAGGTTTTTTTTCTTTCTTTATTATTTTCCTGCTTGGAGCAGATATTAAGGGTTTGCCCAAAGAATGGCAATAAAACCTTGCTGGTGATAAGCAGGCTGTGCCTTGCTGAGGAGCAGGCTGCTGCTGAAAGTGCCATGGAACCAGGCCAGAAATGCCCCAGACCTCAAATTCTGTCAAAGCCGAATTTTCTCAGTGTCTGTAATGTTTCCCTTTTATTTCTGAAGTAATGGCCTTGTAGCAGAGCAGCAGACAAAGGCTCATTTGGAGCCCTCATTGCAGCTAATTACTGCACTCCTGATTGCTGACCCGGCCTGATGCTGCTCTCTGTGATTGCTCCAGATGGACCTGGAGTCTTTAATGGGATCTCCTCTAACCAGCACGGCTGGTGGGGTTATTTATTTATTTTTATCCAGAAGAAATTCCCTCTGGGATGGGGGGCTCAGTGGTGTTCTCTGCCTTTTCTCCTGGGTGATTTGGAGGTGATCTCTCTACCTGGGGGGTTTTTTTAAGGGAAATTCAGAGCAGGGATGTTCCAGGTTTCTGTTCCTCCCAGCACTGCTGGGGCTGGCACCAGTCACAGATTCCAGGGCTCCAGGACCCCCCCAAACCCAGGGGCAGCAGATTTAGGGCTCTGAACCTCTGGGGTGCCCTGCTGTTCTTGCAGGGGGGATATAAATCTTTTCCTGGGCTGTGTTTGGGTACAAAAGGTTTTTTCCCCAAGGCCACAGAGGGTGTGAGGAGCACTGGGTTACCAAAACCAGAGCCTGGGCTGTGATTCCTCCTCCCAAACTGTCCCCACTGAGTTGAACTCCACCTCTCACTGCCGAGAGCCTCAGCCTTTAAAAACAATCACTTCTGGGCTTTGTGGGGCTTTTTTTTTTCCCAAATAAGAGAAGGAGGCCAGCAGCAAATTGCACAGGAGAAGGTTCCCTGCTGTGCTCTGAGCCAGAGGAGGGGAAAGCAGCAGCTGATCAGAAGATGTGGAACTTGCTGGGGATGAGCTGCCTGCCAGGAGGAAACAGCAAGGGCTCCTTGATTCCCAGTCAGGCCCTGTTCCCATTATTCTAATGGAGTGGAGCTCACACCTGCTCTGATGGAATGGGGGGGAGCTGCTTTGAGAGGTGAGAATGGGATTTTAGGGCAAGGGAAGGGACAAAGCCCCTCCCTGGAGCTGGGGAGAGCACAGGACAGCCTGGGACGGGTACAGGATGAATCCTGATAGGATGGGAAGGAGCAGGGTGAATCCTGCCAGCCTGGGAAGGAGCAGGGTGAATCCTGCCAGCCTGGGAAGGAGCAGGATGAATTCTGTCAGCCTGAGAAGGGATCAGGATGAATCCTGCCAGGCTGTGATGGGATCAGGATGAATCCTGCCAGGCTGGGAAGGAGCAGGGTGAATTCTGCAGCATGGGAAGGGATCAGGATGAATCCTGCCAGGCTGTGATGGGATCAGGATGAATCCTGCCAGGCTGGGAAGGAGCAGGGTGAATTCTGCAGCATGGGAAGGGATCAGGATGAATTCTGCCAGCCTGGAAAGGGAGCAGGGTGAATCCTGACAGGCTGGGATGGGTACAGGATGAATCCTGCAGCCTGGGATGGGAGCAGGATGGATCCTGACAGGCTGAGATGGGTACAGGATAAATCCTGAAGCCTGGGAAG
This sequence comes from Cisticola juncidis, assembly GCA_013400215.1. NCBI lineage: Eukaryota > Metazoa > Chordata > Aves > Passeriformes > Cisticolidae > Cisticola > Cisticola juncidis. Next base: position 1,209,496 of record VXBR01007201.1, read on the forward strand.
GAGCAGGATGGATCCTGCCAGGCTGGGATGGGATCAGGGTGAACCATGCCAGGCTGGAAAGGAGCAGGGTGAATTCTACAGCCTGGGAAGGAGCAGGGTGAATTCCACCAGCCTGGGGAGGAAACAGGATGAATTCCACCAGCCCGGGAAGGGAGCAGGGTGAATCCCACCAGCCTGGGAAGGAGCAGGATGAATTCTGTCAGCCTGGAAGGGATCAGGATAAATCCCACCAGGCTGGGAAGGAGCAGGATGGATCCCACCAGCTTGGGAAGGAGCAGGAGGGATCCTGCCAGGCTGGGAAGGAGCAGGATGGATCCTGCCAGGCTGGGAAGGAGCAGGATGGATCCTGCAGCCTGGGAAGGAGCAGGATGGATCCCACCAGCCTGGGATGGGTACAGGATGGATCCCACCAGGCTGCAAGGCTGAGCAGAGCCAGGCACGTCTCACACTGACGTCTGCCACAGCACAGAGCCTACAACCACCTCCTTGCAAGAAAAAGAAACGCAGAGAATTCACTATTCCTTCTTACATTAAAATCACTGCCTCCTACATTCACATCATTGCTGTCAGAAACATCTTGATTTTCCACACCTAAGGGGCTATGGAAAAAAACAAGCATTTCTGCTAAAAATAAGGGTTCCCCCCCCCACCCCTACAAGCTGTATTTATTCAGATCTCTTTTCCTCTAAAACGCAGCATTATTTTAATTTTAATTTCATCCTGTATCTGCATAATTGCAGCACTGCCAAACAAACAAATCACAGTCGCTGGGAAGCAGGAGCAATGCAAAACGTGGATTTAAGTGACTTCATTTCCAAACATTTTCCTGTGAACATTCCCTCACAGGAGAGCCACACTTCTCCCTGAAATGTCCACGTTTTGATCACAACAAGCAGCTCCCCTTCACACGGATTTTACATCAGAGGATTTATATTGCAGTCAGATCTAGCGCTGAGAGAGCACTCAGGAAATCAGAGGCAGCCCCAGGTTTCACCCCCTGCTCCTGTGGATTTATTCACCCTGGTGTGCTGTTTGTGGGGAACACGGGCTCCTAAAGTCACATCCATTTCCCCAGGATGTCCTGGACAGAAATGATGGAGAGGGAATGGACAAAGGACATCCCAGGATTTACAGAGCTCGGGGTGGCTCCAGCAGGGATCAGGGGTGGAACAAGAGCAGCTTAGAGAACCTTAAATTTCCCCCTCTGGTTTTCCATTTTAACTGAGGACCAACCCAAACCATCCCGGGATCCTCTGAGGGTTTGGAAGAGCAAAGGGTTTGAAAATGTCCCCGTGGCTGAGGATGTGTGGAGCTGGCACAGGACAGGGATGCTCAGGGCAGCACTCCAGAGAATTCCACAGAATTCCCTGCCAGAACCAGCAGCACCTCCCTGCTCACCCGGGCAGCTCTGGGTACCTTAAAAACAAAATTTTTGAGGCGTAAAGGTCAACAATTTGTACCTTTTTGAATCTAAACGAGCTGCTCAGGAGGTTTCTGCCATGCCCTGCCAGGAGCTGCCTTGGCTGTGAACTTTGGCAGCTCCTGGGTGAGAACATGAGATAATCAGCAGCAGCTTTATCAGCAGGGACAATAGACTGACACGGAGCTGAAGAAGGGGAAAAAAGAGAGTGTGGGGAGGGAGATCTACGAATAATTTTAGAAATAAGCTGCAAGTTGCACAGTCACAAAGCGGAGGCTGGAATGCACTTTTCCAGAGTTTGTAAAGACTCATTTAATTTCTATAGAAACTGAGCAGCAAACAGGTAATTTTCTCTGCAAATTGCTTCTATCACCTCTGGAACGCTCTGCAAGAGCAATGTATTTCCCTCATGTCTTCTTAATCCCCTGTTATTTTCATTATAAATTTAATTAAGCTCTTGTAGAGAACATTCCATGACATACGAGCTGAGTTTTGTTTTTCTGCTGGAGCGGGGACAGAAAGGAGCTGCTGAATTATGTGGCAATTGGGTTTCTTTTTTCTGGGTAAATATTTCAAATGACACCGAGCAGGGGAGACATTTGCTGAATCAATACAGCTGAAACTGAGGGAAGGAGCTGCACAGGAAGGTCTGAGCATCCCAAGAATTCCTCCCAGCCAGGCCTTTGCTCCATGGACAAAATCAGGGAATATCAAGAGCAGGTAATCAGGGAAATGCCAAGCTTTTTTTTTTTTTTTTTTTTTTTGGTGATACCAATAAAAAGTCCATTTTTCACACTCCCTGCAACCCAAAATGTCACCAGCATCTCATTTCATAACCTGCCCAGCTCCCCACTTCACCAATGGCAAATGTTAAAAATGAATAATTTCATTACAATTTATTTTAAATGATATCTGAAGGCTTTGGTGCCAAAGCATAGCGAGAAGCTGGGTTTGAACACTTTGAATACAAGACACACCAATACTTGAAGTTAATATAAAATGAAAACGAAATTAGTAGAGTTTGGGTCATTTAACCCCTCTTTTTAACCCAGTTAATCTGAGTTATCAGGCAGTATCAGCTCCCTGCAGGGCTGGGGTTGTTTGTTTCTATTTCAGCCTCCTCCCAGCTCGGGGCCATGACAAGTGATCCTCCCACCAGGCACGCTGGGGATGCTCAGAGTCACAGCAGTGCTCTCCCTGTCACAGGGGAATCAAAGCCACCACCAAGATGTTTTTCACAAGCTCTGGAACACTTTCCTGAAGGAAACCAGGAATTATTTCCCCCCAGGGACACCACTCGAACCTTGACCTGCAAGCAGCCAGATGTGGTGTGTGATTATTCTGGAATTTCTGCTCCCTGTGCTGCATCCATTTCAATACTCTCTAGCAGTGATTATTCCTTCCTGCCTCGTTTTATTTGATTCTTGTTACAGAAAGGAGATGTCAGGAAATCTGACACATTGCTGTGCCAGCAGCAGGTGAGAATCTCACGATTCAATTCCCACCTGTGCCGGGGCCATTTTACACCAATTTTCTCTGTAGGAAAACATGGAATAAAAGCAATAAAAGCTGCGTGTGTGCTGTGCACAGCTTCAGCACTGCCTGCGTGAGCAGGGCCTGCACAAATCCCTGCTCAGGAAGGGTTCAGTAGGAAAGCACTGCCTGAAGTGTCACCAAGCCAAAACGTTCTACGAGCTTGCAAAAGAACTTGTCAGTAACTTCATTTTCTTTTACTCTCTCGGTGTTGGTGCTTTGAAACTTCCATTTAAAAAGGGGAAATATTTTCCTGTAATCAGCAGGTGACAGCACGAGGGGCTTTAAGGCACCACAGCTGACATGGGAAAGCTCAAAGTGGAAATTCCAGAGCCAAGGAATTCACAGATCTGTCCTCCCTGGGATGAGCCTGGGAGCCCTGGTGTCGTTCAGAGCCCTGCTCCCGGGTTTGTTCCCCGAGTTCTCCCTGGCCTGCAGCAGGGCGATGATGTTGTCCCGCTGGTGCCTCACCGCGAGCTGCAGGGCCGTGCACCCCGTGATGTCCTCCACGTCCAGCAGCGCCCCCGCCTTCAGCAGCGTCTTGATGATGGCCAGGTTGCCCTTGAGCACGGCCAGGTGCAGCGGGGTCCAGCCCACCTTGTTCCTGGCGTTGACGTCGGCGCGGCTCTCCAGGAGGTTGATGACGCTGAGGAAGGAGCCCCTGAGCACAGCGAAGTGCAGGGGGGCCCAGAGGGCCCTCTCGGCCGTGTTGGGGTCGGCCCCGCAGCGCAGCAGCTCGCTCACCACCGCCTCGTCCCCGTAGCGCGTGGCCAGGTGCAGCGGCGTCCAGTCCATGGCGCCCTTGGCGTCCAGGCGGGCGCGGCTGCCCTTCAGCAGCCGGATGATCTCGATGTGGCCCTTGAAGGAGGCCAGGTGCAGCGGGGTCCAGCCTTTGTCCGTCCTCAGCTCCACGTTGGCGCCGTATTTGATGAGCTTCTCGCAGATCAGGTACTTGCCCCTGGCCACGGCCANGCCCGGCCCGCGTTGCCCTGCAGCACCGCCAGGTGCAGCGGGGTCAGGCCGTGCTCCTGCGCCATGCACGGCTGCTCGGGTGGCAGCGGTGCAGGGAGCACGGCCTGCCTGTGAGGAGGAGGGGTGGGAACCTTCTGGTTGTCCTTTCCTAAAGGTGGGGATGCAAAAAGAGGGAGGAAAATGGTGAAATGGAGGGAAAACTGCCAAGAAGGGAGGGATGTTGGAGCCCTGGGAGCTGAGGGTTCCAGGCTTTCTGTGCTGACCCNTTTGTCCGTCCTCAGCTCCACGTTGGCGCCGTATTTGATGAGCTTCTCGCAGATCAGGTACTTGCCCCTGGCCACGGCCAGGTGCAGGGCGCTGTAGTGGTTCTGGTCCAGGCTGTTGACGGAGATCCCGTTCTTCAGCAGGTACTGCACCACCCGGAACTTGCCCCTCTCCACGGCCACGTGCAGCGGCGTCCTGAGGTTCTTCTGCTTCCTCTCCAGGTCTGCCCCCTGGCTGGCCAGCAGCTTGACCAGCCCCACGTGCCCGAAGCAGGCGGCCACGTGCAGGGCGGTCTTGCCGTCCACCTCCTGCGCGTTGGCGTCGGCCTGGCGGGACAGCAGCACCCGCGCCACGTTCTCGAAGTTGTTCTGCGCCGCCAGGTGCAGCGGGGTCCACCCGTCGCGCTCCTGGGCGTCGGCGCGGGCCTGGTGGTCCAGCAGCAGCCGCGCGGTGCGGTCGTCNAAGGTTAAATAGAATTATGTAATATAGGGTGCAAAACTTAGTATTTAAGGTTTTAGTATATAGTAATGTATATAAAGAAATACGGAGGATTTTGAGCATTGGCTAAGTTCTTATTTCACCTTCTTCCTCGTGGGTTTGGGTGTTTTTTTGTAATTGGGTGGAAGGGTCCACACTGCGGGCCATGGGTGGTTGGTTATTGGGTTAAAAGTAAGAATAATTTAGGTGTCATCTCGTTATTGGACAATTAGCGCTTAAAAATCATGGAAGAACTGGAGACACTGCCAGTCCTCACCTTGTTAGCTACAGCTCACAGCTCGTGAGACCGTGCTGTAGATAAGAATTAATAAACATCTGAGTCTGAATACAGAACTACATCTCCCATGCTTTAATCCTGACTCTAACAGAAGACAAGAAGATAAAACCCCCACATTTTAATGGTGCCCCGTGTGAGGATTGAACTCACAACCTTCAGAGAGGGAGAACTGATGATTCTTTGTAGAATGACATGAAATGAAGTAATTTGGGAGATAAGAAATGTAAAATAAGGCCAGACATGCACTGGGATATTTGGTGTCTCTCACAGTACCTATTTCCTGAATCGTTCATTTTCCTTAACTTAAAATGTCACCCAGCTGGAAAACCTTATGAGCCACATCATTCCACAATAAAATAGACAACTTTTATAGTGTCTTCTAAAATTTTCAATTCTAAAGCCAGTCCCCTACTTACCCCCACTCCTGGGGTCTCGGGGGAAGGTGAACTCCTCTTTGTCACTCTTGTTTTCAGAAAGGAGGAAAGAAAAAGGGTCAGACAAAGTGTTTATTTGCATTCTGTAATGTTTGCACAAAGTGCTTTGCTGCTGCTCTGCAGTTTTGTGTCGTCATTTGAGAGGTTTATCCAATCCTCTTCATGCACCCCAAACTCAGCTAAGCCAATCATGGCACAGCAGGAAGGGGGGAGCCTGAAGATGATCTCTGGATATCCATGAGCTTTTCCTCCTCGAGCTCATTTGCTCCCAAACACACACTTATTCTGCTTCCTGACTGCATGGAGCATCCCAAAATTGCTTCCTTTGTTGTTTAGGGACCCCCAAGCCCCCACCTCTTCAGGCCCCTGGTTCCTTGCACAGCTTGGCAAAACCCTCTAAATACCAATAATTCCCAGCTCCTATCTCTCCCTGTTTTCTAGACATAATTACTGCAGAAGCTGGGATTACATTGTGACTATCCAAAAACCTGATTTTTCTTTTCTTAGCCAGAGAAACATGGGAATTAAAAACTTTTTTTTTTTATTATTTCTGTAAGAGTTGTTCAAACTGTAACATCCTCAGTTTTATGCCATGAACAGAACCCCGTGATTCTGCATTTGCTTGAGTTTCTTTTAGTGACTGAAGCCACCATGATAAACCCATTTCACCTGAGCAGGTCCAGAAAAGGGTTTTCCTCTCGGACTATTTATCATTTAGCGCATTTGTTAATTAATTTGCAAGTGTCCTATTCCCATAATGAATTACAGAGGCACAGCCTGTGCAGTCACTCTGTGAAGGTGCTGAGGGGCACCTTTGGGAGGGGAAGCCCTCAGGATCTGCTAAGGACAAGGAGCAGACTCAGAATTTCCTGGGGGCTCTCCTCACCTGCTGGCTCCGGGGCAGGGCCGGTTTGTGGGACATCTTCCTGACCAGGCGCTCGTTCTCCGGGTCCTGCACCAGGCTCTGGATCAGCTCCAGCAGCACGTCTGTCTCCACTGGGATGTCTGTGGAGTTCAGAGATTCAGCAGAGCAGTCCAGCTCTGCCCCGGCCTCCAGGGCCAGGCAGGACCCCGTGGGAAGGGAGGGAAAAGGGACGGAGGGGACGTGTGGCACCAATGGGCACCGAGCTGGCAAAGCTCAGAGACAAAACTGGGAGAACTGGACACAAACTGGTCACCCCATGGGGCTGTCCCTTGGCTAATCCACAGCCCAGCCCCACCTGCAAAGCTGGGCCTCTGCTTGGGGTCCTGGTCCCAGCACCTCTTCATCAGGTCCAGCATCTGGTGGCACTCCCCGGGCCAGTCGTCCCTGACCAGCTCCAGCCCCGGCCTCTTCCCCGCTGCCACCTTGACGATGATGGCCATCATGTTGGCCCCTGGGGAAAGGCAGCACTCCTGGGTGTTTCCCCTGGAAAAGGGCTGGAATGAGCATTCCAGAGGGGCGGGGCTGTGTTTACCTGCGTAGGGTTTCTTCTGCATGAGCACCTCCCAGATGACGATCCCGAAGCTGCGGGAGAGGAGAGGCTGTGAGCACTGGACATTAAATGCACAAAGTGCTTCTGCCTCCCTGAGGAATGGGGAGATCAGGGAGGAATTCCTCAGGAGGGAAGGATTTCATCCCCCAGAGCAGAAGGATTTCATCCCCCAGAGCAGAAGGATTTCACCCCCCAGGCCGAAAGGGTCAAGCCTTATGATTCTGCTCCGTTAAGAGTGGGGTCACTCCAAAATCTGTGCAGTGAATGAGTGAAGTGGAGCCTTTCCTCTCAAAGTCAGGCTCTCAGTGCCTCTTTTCCACTTTAGTCACATTGGGTTTTAAAGCCCTTGGCTCCTGCAAGTTCCTGTGTCTGTGCAAATCCTCCTTTCCCTCTTGCCTTGGGTTACTCTGTGCTGTAAAGGCCAAGGAGCTGAGCAATTCCAGACATGGACATGGAGCCCATGTGGATGTGCTGCAAAGTTTGTCCAAAAGGACAAAAACCTGGCTGAAATCTCATCTCCACCTGCCCCTGACCAAAGGGAAGCTGAGCACTCGGGCAGACAAGCCAACATTGGAATTGTTTTAAAATCAATCTCATCAGGGACTGATGAAAGAGCAGCACGGGCAGTTCTGGGCTCTGTCTCACTCATTTTTACAGGAGCAGGGTGTGATGGCACCCGGGGCAATGCAGCCTTGGGAGGGTGCACTGGGTGATTATCACCCTCAGAGAATCCCCTCCCTCTCAGTCTCCACCACTGAGGTCAGGGAACCCCAGAAATCCAGAATTTAAACAAACTGAGCCCCCTTGCTGAGTGCCAGAGCCCTGAGGGACACCCCGAGGGCCCTGGGACTCCCCTCACCTGTACACGTCGTACTTGATGCCCGGGGGTTTGCAGTTCTGCAGGAACATTTCGGGGGGGATGTAGCTCAGGGTGCCCCTCAGGGCCGAGCTCTCGATGTACTGCATCCTGCTGGACTGCTCCATCCACTTGGACAGCCCAAAGTCAGAGATCTGCAAGCAGAAACAGGGAAACTGCCCCAAAATGCTCACCCCAGCCCTCCTGCTGTCACCTGGACATGCCCCATCCTTTGGGATCAGGGACACAGGAGGTGTGAGCAGCTGGGATTGATAAAAACTTGACAGGCTGCAGCCACTGATCCTGCTGGAGCCCTGAGCTCCCCGTGCTGGCCCAGACTCCCTCACACTCCTGAGAAATCCGTGTGATTTGTAATTTCCTCACCAGCTGCTTGTCAAACGCCCCCCAGGCCAATCCCTCATGCAGTGTCCCTGCAGAACCTGATTTACTGGGATCCTGGGCTGGGGCAGAAATGACCTGGCTGTCATTTGAGGGATGGCAGGGGCTGTACCTTGACGTGCATATTCCCATCCAGGAGGACATTCCCTGGCTTCAGGTCCAGGTGCAGCAGAGGGGGGCTCATGCTGTGCAGGAAATTCATGGCCAGGCCCATCTCGTGGATCACACGAAATTTCAGCTGCCAGGACATCCTGTGGGTGGGGAGGATTCTCTCCAAGGAGCCCCTGGCCATGTACTCCATCACGATCCCCAGGGGGCTGTTGCACACCCCGTAGATGGTGACAATGTGCTGGAATTTGATTTTCTCCATCTTGCTCGCCTCCTCCATTAGACAGTTCATGCTGGTCCTGGAAAATTGAGAAGAAAAAATAAAAAACACAGCGGGAGCAAGACATTTTATCAGTTGATTCACAGGCTCAGTAGCTCTGTAGTAATTTAGTGATACCCAGCCTTTCTGAGCACTGCCTGCCCCAAAACAATTCACCCCAAATTCCCCCTTGAGCTGATGATAATGCTGCCACACAGTGACCTTCTGCAGACTGAAATCTGCCACGGAAGGAGGTGTGACTTCTCAAAATGAGCTGAGGTTTATTTGGGCAAAATCAGCCACCACAGGGAAAGAGATGGAAAAGCTGCACTTATTTCAGTCCTTAGCAGTGGGGACAGAGAGCCTGTGCTTGTCACACTGGGATGGCTTCAGACTGCCACAGGGCAGGGCTGGATGGGATACCAGGGAGGAGGGTGGGATACCCTGGGAGGGTGGGCAGGGCCTGGGATGGAATTCCCAGAGGCTGCCCCATCCCTGAAAGTGTTCAAGGCCAGGCTGGAGCAGCCTGGGATGGTGAAAGGCACCCCTGGCCACGGCAGGGATGGGATGGGATGAGCTTTAGGGCTCCTCCCAGCCCAAACCAGTCTGTGATCCCATGAAATTCCCGGTGTTTCCCTGGCAGCAGGGTGCCAGGGGCAGGCACAGCCCCGTGTCACTGCTGCAGCCCCTCCTGTGCCTGCAGCTCCTATCCCTGGGCACGGTGACTGCTCCCGGGGGAGCCCAGCTCTGGCAGACCTGTTCCTCCAAATTCCCCGAGGTTTCACCTCTCCCGACCTGCTGAACGAGTCTGGGGTGCCCGGGGCGCTGCGGGAGCAGCCGAGCAGCAAAGTGCCAGGAGTGCCTTTAAAAAGCACACCCTGGGAATGGGGCTGAGCCAACAGCAACCAGGCCAGGCCACAGATTCATCTAAAATGGTTCAGCCAAGCAAAATCTGCTGCCAGAGTTCCTCTAAAAGGCTCCTCACAGGGAGAGCCAACCGTGGCTTGAAGAATCTTGGGTATTTTACTACAATTGATAAGACACAGAAATAAAACTGATTATTTGACTCTTCCCCCCCACCCCCAAATGAGAACAAAATGCAAATGTAAAATCTGCAGAGCAAACTGAGGACAGACACTGCTAAGCCTGAGGTCAGTTTTTGTCAGTAACAAGAAATCACATCAGAGAGAGATTTTTATCCAGGCAGGGTCCTTCCAAATTGAAAGGAATAAAATTTTCAATTAAATATCTCCATCAGCTCTGCTGTTTTTCCATCAGCTCTGCCCGTATTGGATGTGTTATCAGCAGTGGCTGTGATTGCCTGGCCCTGCTCCATCTCCACACACAAGGTGGGCACCAGAGGAGTCTGCAGGTGAGGGGCAGAGCAGGAGGCAGAGGGGAGCTGCAGTTGGGGCATGGAGAGGAAAGAGATGTCTGGAGGCTACGAGAGCAAAAGCAGCTGTAAATCCTCTGCCCCGCACCTTTAAACCTGGGGGTTTTGGTGATTAATTCAGTTTGATTGATACACATCAGCCCCAACGTCCAGGGAAGCTGCAAATGATCCACCAGGCTGCTTTTATCTGTGTTTAATCAGCCCCAGGTTTCAGCCCTGTTCTGCTCCCCCTGTTGCCTGTGTCCCTTTGCTCATCCACACACGGGACAGGGCAAGGCAGAACCCAGAGCACCTTTGGGTGCCCAACCCTCACCTTGCAGAGCAGCAGAAACTCTTCCCCGCAGAGTTTTATCCCCAAACCCATCCTGGGAAGGATCCAGATCAAATTCCACCCAGACCCATCCTGCTGGGAGGACCAGAGCAGAGCAGAGCAGAGCAGGACAGAGCAGAGCAGGACAGAGCAGAGCAGGGCAGGGCAGGGCAGGGCAGAGCAGGGCAGAGCCAGGCAGGGCAGAGCCGGGCAGGGCAGGGGTTACCTGTCCACGCTGGAGTCCTGCAGCAGGAACGGGGAGCACTTCACTGCATAGACCGTCCTCCACCTCCTGTGCTTCACCTGGTACACGTGGCCAAAGCCCCCGCTGGCCACCCGCACCCAGTCCTCCTCGAAATCCTCCCTGCTGAACACGGTCAGGCTGCCCAGGGGCCGCTCCGTGCCCATGGCACAGCCGGAGCCTCTCTGTGCTGGGAGGGACACGGGAGCTGCTCCTGC
>VXBR01007202.1:0-12150 GCA_013400215.1 Cisticola juncidis
AAATTACAGGTTTTGTCTCTTTAGGTTGTTTCGTGGGAAAGTGAACACTTTTGGGGGAAGAAAAGATGTTTTTTGAAAGTATCTTTTTTTTTTTTCCTTCTTTAATTCTTTTAGTGTGTATGAATAAACTATCTTTGTAACTTTAAAGTAAGCCTGTTTTGCTTTTTGTTTTCTCCTAGTCATATCTCAGAAAACAGCAAACACTAAAACTATCACATAATTGGTGTGTTGGCCGGGAAACAGTCAAAATTGGCAAATGTGAAACCAAAACATAATTTGGTTTTTTCACCCGGTTATGAACCAAAACCTTTACAATAATTTTTTTTTTTTTTTTGCAGACTTACATAAATGCATCTCAAACAGGCTTACATGGGTACTGCTAGACCGGATTTGTAATAGCAGCTCATTTAAGAGAAAAAGAAACCATCAAATCTTCTCTGTATATAAATATCCTAAGCAAGAACAATCAAGAAAGTAGAAGGCCTGTTCTCTGTGTAAAAAATAACTTTGTCATGTAACAAAGCTTAAGTGTTCTGGGCCACCAGGTCACAAGGAAGATAAACTACGAAAAATTGTCACTGTGGATAGAGGTTTGATATTACAGGACTATACTGTTCATAAAATCATGGAGCGATTATCTTTAAAGAATTGAGGAACGAATGCCCAAACCATATTTCTTCTTACTGTCTTCCCAAAGAAGAATAAATCTAATCATGTATGTGTCTTAATAACAATTATTCTAAAACACCAAAAGGAGAGACCAACTGTGTTGCACAAAGCATTTATTGTATTTTGAAATTACTCAATAGCTGTAGACACTTGCCAACAATTCATTGTTTAAAAATCTTTTTTAAAAAACACCCCAAACTATAAATAAACGATAAATTTAGCATACACTAATCTGCAATACCACGATTGAAATCTTCACCAGGAGCCCCTAACATGAGCTGGAAAATTAAACTGGAGTTGTCCTAATGTAGATTTTGGGGTCTGTTCTGGAGTGTGAGGCCAGTGCTACCCGCTGTCCTGCAACACACCCTCTAGCTCTACCAGGGGTCCTGCTTGACCATTGTGCCACAGTGAAGTGCAGCAGATCTGCAGCATGGACACAGTAGCAGCAGCCTTTAGACCTCCATGTCCAGAGGTTTCCTGGTGGGAGTTTAGTGTATATTGGTGGCATTTTCTGACATTTGCTGGCATTTTCACTTCAGATAGGCAGGTTTGTTTGTTTCTTGTGTTTGTTGAATACTCTGCTGATGTGACTTTCTGGTCTATCTGTTTCTCTCACTGACTCATGATCTAGGGAGAAAGCAATATGAATCACACAGCTATGTTACCAGAGTTAGAGTTTACAGATTAATATTGACTCATCAGTTGGACAAATAGCAAAAGTTTTCTCAATCTATTAAAATATTTGTTTCTATTCATGCATACTCTGAATAAAGTGTGTGTCTATTGTTTCTTCAGAATCAAGTCAGAATGTGCTGGCACTTCTGCTGTATTTCTTTGACATGGAATTTTACCTGCACTGCAGTTTTCTTCTTTGCTTCAAGGCAAATAATTATTTATTTCATAATTGTACTCTATGTTCATTATCACAGACACCTGTGAGACATACGAGAAAGATTGAATCCTTTCTGAATCTTGGGCACATCCTGTGCACTCAAAATGTGTATGCATCGCTTGAGATAGGTTGGTGATAAGCAGCACAGTTGCAAGTCCAAGGTGATTGCCATCAGTCAGAAACTCTTGCTGGAATGCAGAGCTCTGAACAATTTGCATAAAATTAGAGGTAGTAGGCTTCTGAGAGACTTCCACTTTTTTCCCCAAGTTCAAAATTCAAAGGTAAGTATGTGCTCATCTGTGCTGGTTTTGATTGGGTTTGTGGTTTGTTTTTCCTGTATTAGTTTGTATGGAACTGTGTTTGAATTTGTGGTGGAAACACAGGAATATTTTCATTATAGCTGAGCAGAGCTTGGGGACAGACAAGGCCTTTTCTATCTCTCACCCCACCCAGTCCACCAGCAAGGAGGTTGGGTGTGCACAAGGATCTGGGAGGGGATACCACTAGGAAGGTTGACCCCAAATGACCAAAGAGATAGTTCAGGTTATATGGCATCATGCTCAGTATATAAAGGGGGAAGAAGGAGGAAGGGGGTTGATGTTTTGGAGTGATAGGCTTTGTCCTCCCAAGTCACCATTATGTGGACATCTGCTCTCCTGGGGATGGCTGAGCAACTGGCCAACCACTTAATTCCTTTTTCTGCTTTCCTTGTATGTGCAGCTTTTTCTTTTACCAGCTGTCTTTATCACAAGCCATGAGTTTTGTCACTTTTACTCTTGCAATTACTTCTCCCATCCCAGATGGCCAAGGCTGCATGCAGCCTGTTGATGTCTGGGATAAAACCATGACAGATCCAGGCCATCATCTGGCAATTGTCTATTTGCAATCAGGGACGTCAACTCTCTATATCATCAATGCCTTCCCAGGCATACAGAGACTTGATTCAGCTTTTCTCCTTATCTCTCATTCTATCCTCAGCCAGTTTCTTTCCTGACAACCATCCCAGCTTTTCTGCTTTCCCACCTTCCCAGCCAGCCTGGGAAGTCCTTGTCCCTCTAACCTGACCTGTGCCAGTGGTGGCAAAACAGCTCTGTGGGTCCTTCCTCCCTCTCCACTTTGGCAGGCTTCCTGATGGTAAACCGTAAAGTGGCATTTCAGCCTTCTCTCACAACATAAAGCTGACAGGTGTCTCAGGTCTCCTAGGCAATTGTGGAATAAGGCCCATCTCTTCCTGTCCCCATACTGTCATACCAAAAGGAAGACAGAACAGCCAGTTGGAGACCTGCTAAAAAAGAAGGTGCTGCTCCTTCACATAACCTCACACCCTCATAGCTCTCCAAAATTAGTCTCCTCTGTACTTCAGAGTCTCTCCATTTTCAACACCTGATTTATTTCTCTTAGTCAGTGCTGCAGAATAGCAGATCACTGTCTGAAGTCCAAATTCATGCCATCTTTGTAGCATGAAACTTTATTAGATTCTTCTGCTGTCATAAGACGTCTCTCCCTCAGAGCCCTCCCTCACCTTCAGCATATATAAGAAATTTCTCCTGCTCAGACAGTGCTGAGATCTTTGTCCCAAGAGAGATCTTTGTGCATGTAAGTGAGTCTATGGTGTGTCCTTGTCTGTGTACCACACACATGAATAAGGATACACTTAAAAGCAATGTCTGGATATGATGCTGAGAAAGCAGCACAGTGATTCATCTTACCAAGATTGCACAATGTGTGACCACTGGGCTAAAAAAAGGATGCATGAATTTTTAAAAAGACCTAACCACTGCAACAGAATGATGAAATCCATGTGGAGCTTCTGCCAAGCCTTTTGGTACATAAGAAGGTTAAAATTCTGTTTTGGCTGACATTCACTGTGAAAAATGACTCAACAAAAACCTACAGCTTTTGAACTGAGGGGTACCACACTGTTAGTTCCTTCCTCTCTGAAAGAAAAGTCTTCCATATTGGTCGTAGGTGCCACATTCTTGGAAATATTCAGATGGAGCTTGGACAGGCCTCTGAGCAACCTGATCTACTCACTATCCCTGCTCATAAGAGAGGAGTTGGATTAGATGAATTTTAAATTTCCCTTTCAACCCAAACTCATCTATGATTCTATGAAAAATACATGGTGTTTACACCTGTAAATGTTCATGCATAACTAATTGAGAGTAGAAAATTTAACTTCTTATTCTTCATTAAAGCTTAAGGACACCGTTTCTTATGCTATGAGGACCTTAAAGCAATGTTCAGGATTCTGAAAGACCCTTTCTCTTTTTCCTTACCAGAATAGGTTGTGCTGTAACTAATGTCTTTTCTGTTTTAGAGAAAGACAATAAGAAGTATCATTTGTCAGCAACAGATGCTACCACCAAATTATTGCCATTGGTATCTAGATTTGAGGGAGTGATAGCATTTTTCTTTTATGAGGATGTATACTGACTAGTCTGTATTTTAAAAAGCTGATCTACTTGGGATAGAAGATTTTCAGGTACATTTACATGGTTACACTGCCCTTGCCATCTCATCTCCTCTGGGATGCTGCCATACAAAGTTAAGTATATTATTACAACCATAAGTTAATATAGTTATTATTTTCTTCTTTATAAAACATGGAAGTATTTTTCTATTATTCATAGGAGTGCATCATAAATAATTTGTTTAGCAGAACATATGAAAAGTGGCACAAACAAAATGTATGGAAGGTTGTGCCAATATATGAAAAAAAGTTACCAGAGTCCAAACTATTTGAGCCCAATAGCATTTTGCTCCTCTTTGCTTCACATGATGCATTTGTTTCCCAATGTGATAAGAAAAGCATAAAATTCTTTGATCTCTTCAGACAGCAGGCTCTAGCCTGCTCTTGGAGCTGATACTAAGACAGATCACATCAGAAGAGAAGGCTGAGTTGGAGAAGATTTAGGTGTTTGGTAGAGCTCTCTAGGCTCTTCACAGCATTGATATGAATTTCAGCTGTCAAACATACAGAAGTCTGAAGATGCCATACCATTAAAAACATTATTCAATCCCTTGCTGTAAAGTATTAAGATTTTTGCCTTACAATGTTTACTTAGAACCTTATAATGCTTGCTTCAGAGCATGATATTTGGCGTAATGAGAATTGAGTTCAAATCAATTAGAAATATTTTTGAAACTGTTCTGAGATTTGACTTGCTAAGAAAGTGATTATTCGTTGTTGTTATATTCTCCAGAGGCTGTGATGCTAATGTCATGGTGACCTGGGCTGCACCAGGTGCCTGTTGGTAATTTACTTGTTGGTAATTTGATGAGATGTTGAGTATTGAGTTTTGATTATGAAGACAGGCTGAGAGAGTTGAGATTGTTCAATCTGAGCAAGAGAATGCTCCAGCAAGACATTATATCATCTTCCAGTAACTGAAGGGAGCTACACAAAGGTCAGAGAGGGGCTTTGACAAGGGCATGTAGTGATAGAACGAGGGGGAATGGCTTTAAACTGTCAGAGGGTAGACCTAGATCAACAAATAGGAAGAAATTCCTCACTGTGAGGGCAATGAGGTGCTGGAACAGGTTACCAAGAGAAGCTGTGGATGCCCCATCCCCGTAAGTGTTTCAAGACCAGGCTGACTGGAACTTTGGGCAATCTGGTCTAGTGGAAGTTGTCCCTGCCCCTGGCAGGGGGTTGGAATGAGATGGTCTGTAAGGTCCCTTCCAACCCAGACCATTCTCTGGTTCTATGACTCAAAGAATTACTAACTTTCACAAGCATAACACAAAAATGTTAACAGACCTTTTTCCTTATTTTTAGTAGGACTGTCTTATAGCCTTTCTGCGAAACAATGCAAGTCTATCAATACTTGTTTCTACTCTACTATTTCATTTCCTGAATTTGTCATTGTGACACTACGTCCCAGGTGTCCATTATGTTTCATGAACATGTCTTAAGTGATCGTGAATACCCTTATTTGCACTTCCTTGTACTCCACCAGCTGTTTATCACCATGGTGAGACGAATCTCAGCTTACAGAACTCAACCCAGTTTGACATTATTTTTCACAGAGTTTCCTCCAAAATAATTTCCTGATCAGTTCACTATAAACACTCTTGCAAAAAATGTCTTTAGATGTTTTGTGTTTATCTTTTTTTTTTCCCATTGGTTTTTTTTGGGGCTTTCCTGTTTGGTTGGTTTTTTTACCGATATAATTTTGAGGTCTCCAGTGAATCTCATAGGTAATTTGTTTGTTTCTGCCTGAAGTGATTTTTTTTCCAGCTTCTTCTCACATATTTTTATTTTTTTTAAAGATAATGCAAATGAAATGTTGTTCAGGCTTGCATATGTTGCTTCTTCCTGCTCAATTTCAGAAAACATGCTCTCTGTCTGCCTTCCTCTTTTCCAGACTGCATGACATACATTACAGTGACTTTCCTCTTGTTACTCTCTGTGATATGAAATTTGCATCATCTGTTCCTACAGTTTATACCATAAGAACTCTTCTGCAGTTTATTTTCCACAAAACCATGCAACCATAATATTGGTGATTGACTTGGAAAATGGGTTACGTCACTGTCTCCTTTCTTGAAATTTGGGCCCCTATTTGTCTACATCTCAAGTAGCTACTTTAATTATGGTCTGCTAATCCAGAAAATTGTAAAATAAACTGTCTAGGTATTATTAGCAAATTATCGGTAATATCCATCTTCATTGTGGGTGTTCAAGAGAAAAACCCACAAAGCAAGAGAATTAAGACTTTAAACTTTTTGATCTTGTTATCAAACAGGCTTTAAACTCCAGCTGCAGATTTATGCCCAGAACTGCTCTTGCTTCAAAGCTTATATTAAACTTTGCCTCACTTTGCCTTTGTTTGAAAAGTGATTCCAGCTATAACCATTACTCCAAATTAACCTTCAAATGCCACTAGGCCTCACTAGAAAATAATGTAAACTTCTGTGAGCAAAGGTGGTCTTTTGTGGCCAGAAACACACTTGCAGAATGTTACAGTAGGAAATATTAAAAATAATGTAATAATCCTTCTTTCAGTGATGATGGATTACTATGATTGTCACAGATTTTTACTGCAGTGCTATGAATGTCAATATGTCATTCAGATGCAGCCCAGAAAGCCAAGGGTGTCCTGGGCTGCACCCAAAGCCCCGTGGGCAGCAGGGCAGGGAGGGGATTCTGCCCCTCTGCCCCGCTCTGGTCAGACCGCGCCTGCAGAGCTGCCCCCAGCCCTGGGGTGCCAGCACAGGAAGGACATGGAGCCCAGAGGAGGGACACAGAGGTGATCAGAGGGATGGAGCACCTCCCATATGAGGAAAGGCTGAGAAGAATGGGAATTGTTCAGCCTAGAGAAAAGAAGTCTTTGAGGTGACCTAGTTGTGGCCTTCAAGGTCCCCTTAAGGGACTCCACAGGCATGGAGAGGGACTACTCACATGGTGTGGAGTGACAGTTCAAGGGGGAATGTCTTCAAGCTGAAACAGAGTAGATTAGATATTAAGATGACATTTTTTGTGAGGGTGGTGAGGTCCTGGTATAGGTTGTCCAGGGAAGCTGTGGATGCCCTATCCCTGGAAGTGTTCAAGGCCAGTCTAGACAGAGCTCTGAGCAACCTGGTCTAGTGGAAGGTGTCTCTGCCCACAGCAAGGGGGTTAGGATCAGATGATCTTTAAGGTCCCTTCCAACTTTCTGTGATTTTAGCAAAAGAAGACAATGAGTAAGAAGACCAATACATGATAAAGTGAATGGTCAGTTCACGTAAGTGGAAATAAGCCAAGGCTTGAGGGGGACTCTCTCATTGTTTGCTTTTGCTCAAGTATGGCTATGCTATGGCTACCTGGTCAAAAACACCCAATACAGTCTCAGCCTTGCATTGTGCCTATCCTAGTACGCATCCCAAAAGGTGACATTGCAATGCTGTTTCTAGAAGGTTGCTAGAAGTCTGCATGGAGTTCCACAGCTGTGCATAAGGCTGACTTCCTGGCTTTCACCTCCAGTAACTTTGAGACTTGCATATCAAATGCCCAGGTAAGCAGCAATGCAATCATAGCTGGCTTGGCAATACACAGTCATACCCATTGCAGTGTGGTTCTCCTCATGAAGTACTCATTTCAGAAGTACTCTTTTTGAAAGTACTCATTTCCTTCCTACTTGATTTAAATGGCAGCAGCTGCCAAATTTGAAGGGATCAAAATTTGAGAAAAATAGTGCCATGTAGTTCTTCAGTAGTTTTGGACCCTTAATCAGTGTTACTGAAGCTCAGGAATACTTCATTTTTTAAGAATGTTTCCTCATCGTTTAACCAGCATAAAAATTTGTTTCCCTGCATTATTCTACTTTACACGGGTTATCTTTTTGCCTTCTTTTTCATTTTCATCAACAGCCTCTCTGCTCTTTCTTAACATGCTCCTCTATCATAGTTGAGTGGGCAGTACTACAGTCCTAATGTTAGTCCTTTCCTGTTCAGGCATAGGATTTTAATCCACTGGGATTTGCTATTATCAATATGAAATACCTCTCTCTAGTGTTTCTTAATACAATAAGAGCAATTGCTCCAAGAATTTGCACAGTCTGCCAGCTCTGAACAGTCTGAGGCCTCTCTTAATGGTTTCACAATGACTCCACTTCTTACTCAGAGTTTCTGAGATCCCAGTTTTTCCTATATCCTTTTCTAAAACTATGCACTGATTCACTGAAAAGAGAGCTAACAAATTTGGTTGTAGACAAAGCCGAAAGTCTGACAAACTGTATCAGGCCACATAAAGAATGATTTGCTTCTCATGGAGTTTCACATTTTTGAGAAAATACTCTAGCAATGGGATATCCTGTTGTCCCCATGCCACCTGATCAACAGTGAAAATATCACATTGGATTATGACATGGGGACTGAAATTTTAGACAATGTAATTTGTTACCTCTTTAATCAACTTGTCAGAGAACTGGCTAGAAGAAAAACAATATCGGATTAGCTGTAGAAAATCCAAGCAACTTGGCTCAGTCCATAAGCTTCAGATATCTGTAGAACTTGCCAGAAGGTGCTCAAAAGCAGTATTCTTGCAGAAAGGGAAGAAACCCCTGATGAATTAATATTTTATTTAAATGGGCTGGGTGTGAGTACACTGATAAACATAAAAATAATGAAACTTGTTAGAGGGATCTTGGGAATAATAGGTCAAAATAGAAATCATTTGCAAGCATTGTGGATGTATAATCTACTAAACCAAGTAAATGTTTATGGCAGATGAATGAGGATTGTAAAGACAACACATGCACACACATGCACAAAAAGCAGCTGGGTTCCACAGCAGAATGATGGTTATTCGATTATAGGACCAAGAATTTTTTAATACAGAGTTAAACACAAATGAAATGTGGAGACACTAATGAATATTTAAGAAATTAGACATAAAACCACTATAGGCTATGCAAAGAGAAGAACTACTGAAAGACATAAAAATAAAATAATGAGTGTATTTTCATTTCTTCTGGAAGCTGACACCATGCCAAGGAAGCTGTGGAGTTAACAGCCAAAAAATAATAAAGGAACACTCTTGTAAAATACCTGGAGCTGTAAAGTATTGCATTGCTCCATTTCTGGCACATGAAAAGTGAAAAGAGTTGGCTGAGAAAAAAAATCTTGGTTTTCTCAGAAAACTGCTTTGAATGAGAGGTTGAACAGCAAAAAACCTTCAGGTTGAGCTTGAAAAGAACAAGATGTGAAATAGCTGAGATGGCAACAGAGGTGTGGAACTTCTGGTCAAATATGCCCTGGCAGAGAAGGACTGGCTGGTATCAAGGGTGGCCCCAGATTCCCAGTTTATGTCCAGGAGTGGACTAAAAATCTAACTACCACTTATTGCAGTGCTGGGTAAATATATGACTACAGCAATAAAAGAGAATCTGCCAATGGCAGAGACAGACATCACACTCAGGAAGAAACAGCACTGATTTTGTAGGAGGCTGTGCATCACCATCATTGCTAATTTACTATAAAGCAATCAGATGTGTAAAGTGAGTCAGTCATACATCACAGTTGGAAAGCTTTTTACAAGGTCTCCAGTGAAAGTCTCCTAAAAAAACTAAATTGTCATGAGAGGGTAAGTTTGACTGACAACCAGCTAAATGTTGAGAAATAAAGGGTAGGAATAAGTTGTAATGTTTCACCATGAAAGGACATTGTCAGCAAGTTCTCTAAAAAATTAATGTTGATCCTCTTGTACTTGACCTAGAAGAGAGTTGAACAGTGAAATGACAACTTTTGCAAACAGTATATAAAATAATAGACATTTTTCAGAGCAACTTCTGGCAGCTAGTCTTATTCTAAAATTTCCATGGTATGGAGTGACAGAGTGCTAAAATGGCATTCAATAGTGACAAATGAAACACACTGTGAAGAATGTGTGAATAAACATAATGTGAATTTGTATCTTAAGAAGCTACCCTACCTATGTGTTTTCTAGGTTAGGTATAGTTCAGTTCATAGATGTTAGAGCCATTAGTTCCATATGCATCCATTAATTCCAGAAGCATCAAAAAAAAGTAAATAAAATACTGTAATCCATTAAGAATGTAATATTTATGGGTAATGTCATTCAACAGCACATGTGGGTTTAATCTAAAGCTTTTCTTTGGGGTTGTGGCTACAATATTATTCCTACAGTTATATGAATTGGAAAAAAGCTGAAAACAAACAAAGATGATTCTGCAGTTGTGTAGACTCACATATTTTCTTTATGAAAAATAAGCCCAGTTCTGGTTCTCTCATATGACAAAAAAGAAAAATTGGAAAAGGAAAGAGGGTGAAGTCTCTGCGACAGGAGACTTAACAGCTCTTTTACCAGCAAGACATAGCTGGGGATGGGGATCAGTAAAATTTCCAAGGAAAAGGAATGACTAGGGAATGAATATGCACTGTTTCTTAGGGCAAAAGGTACATGAAACTCTTAGACATGAGATTTAAACCAGACAATGGAAACATTTTCCTACTCATCATCAAGAACTCATCATCAAGCTGTAGCAGACATTGCCATAGGAGACATGGAAATAAAATATTTGAATGAAATAAGGCAGGGATTAGACCAGCTCATGCTGGATATGTCCACTGAGGGCCACTGAATGTCACTGATGGAAAGCTGCCTTCAGCCGAGGAAATCCTTGAACCACTGATGTCAGAAACTGCATTAGTAAGCTAGGCAGCATCCATTTTCTTACACAACTTTCTTCTTTTTCACTTCCTTTGACTCTTTTCCAAACTATTAATTACTTGAGACAGGATAATAGAATAATTGCAGCATTATGGGCCTCTTGAAAATCTTGATTTTCTGTTGTCCTAGGTCAGTTTCAGTCTTATGCTGGGCAAAAGCAGAGATTAATTTGGTCTTGGCCTCCTCACTGCCACTCAAATATGGGACGCTGGTAGTGAGTCTTTTGACAAGACCATAGTTTAGCTCATGATGGATGCTGTGGGCTTATTTCTGCATGTCTCATTGCTGTCCTTTCACCTCCACAAATTTTCTGAAGCTCTTCTCATTACTGGAATTTGCCCTCCCTATCTTCCTCAGTTTGACACGCATATGGTTCTGCTAAGTCAGGACCACACCATCCACTTTCTCCAAATGTCCAGGAATCCCAAGACTTTTCTACCACGAAGCACAAAACCTTGCAGACCCTATGCTCTGAAGGGTGTACAACCCAAGAAGCCCCTTCATGAAATGGGGGATTTCCCTGCTACACCAAATGAACTCTCAAAGCAGCAACAGGCATAGGGACACACAAAAGGGTCAATCCACATAAGAAGCAAGAAGTTCCTTGGGAGTAAGAAATTCAGATATGGCCATTTAAATACAATCCATTCCCTAAGCATGTTATAAATAATAATTTAAAAGTGTATAATCATAACTTAGAGGAGGAGTGTCAGCATCATAGAACATCATCTTGACACAGAATTTCTCTTGAACATTCTACTTCACTCACTCCTACAGTTTGGGTCTATACTAAACGTCTTTCTGCTCAGACTGTTTGAGAACATTTATAAATATGTCTTGTCAATTCTTCTTAAATTTCCATTTTAATGATGGATTTGTTTTGAGTTTGAAGATGAAAATACCAAATCAAGAATCCATTTTGAAAATCAAAGAACAATTTAGTTTGGAAAAGACCTCTAGGATCACTGAGTCTGACCATTAACATAATAGTGTCAAGTCCACTACTAAACTGTGTCCCTGAGTACCACATCTACAAGCTCTTTGAACAATTCCATGGATGGTGATTCCAGCACTTCCTTGGGCAGCCTGTTCCAGTGCTTGACAACCCTTTCAGGGAAGAAATTTTTCCTAATATCCGATCTAAACCTCTCCTGGTGCAACTTGAGGCCATTTACTCTTGTCCTGTTTCTTGTTCCCTGGGAGAAGAGGTCAGTCCCCACCTGGCTACGACTACTCCTCTCAGGGAGTTGTCGAGGGAAACAAGGTCCCCCCTGGGCTTCCTTTCCTCCAGGATAAACACCCCTGGTTCCCTTAGCTGCTTCTCATCAGACTTGTGCTCCAGCCCCTTCTCCAGCTCTTGCCCTTCTCTGGACATGCTTCAGAGAAAAAACAAACAAACAAACAACAACAA
>VXBR01007202.1:12162-89041 GCA_013400215.1 Cisticola juncidis
CACCACCACAACAACAACAAAACAACCAAGATTCAGATGGGTAAGATGTGGATCATTTCTAAAGCAAAGAGAAAAATGTTTATGAAATTAGTGAAACCCCCAAATTATTTTTTTGCCCTAAGGAATTGTAACAGCTCTCTCTCCTTGGTATTGGGGGAAAGGAAAGTGATTAATATGCCTAGTTTCAAAACCCTGTAAATTAAACATCTAGCCACCGTTTAACTTTCTGTTACTAGGCTTAAAGCAAAAAGTGCTCTTAAAGCTGAATGTGATTCACCAGTTAAAGAAAAGGAAAAAGAAAAAGCAAACCTCATAATGTGATTTGTAACTTACAACGTCATTTTCAACAAGACTCATAATCTCTCAACTGCAAAGCTGAGTCTAATTTCTCCTGAAAAAGGAAAAGTTGACTCTGAATTATTAGAAGGCTGACCTTTAAAAATAGTTTGAACAAATTTTGGTTGTTCAGTTCAAATGCAAGTACTCTGAAGGAAGATAGCATATCTCAAGAGTAAAGAAAACAAATGCAAAGAGCAAAGTGTTGTGCTCTCTTTCCATCAGGTAGGAAAGTTATTAATCAGTGACCTTAAGATATGGTATATCACAGATATGAGAAAATATTGTTTGAATAGAAGCACTTCAGAAACTTATTTAGAACAGCTGTGTTATTTTCATGGCTTGGTGTGATCAAACACATGCTGACAGCCCCTCAGAAATAGTGGAGATATAAATGATTATGCCTTGAGGAAGGGTGTAAATTACCATCTCTTGATAGCTGTTCTAGCTCTATGTATTTTGATGAACAAAAATGTATTATATTGCCTTCTGAAGTATCTGCTGTTTCCTTCCCTCAATCACTAACTGCTAGTACATTTCAAAATACAGCTTAATTTCCCTGTTATAATCCCTGCCAGTTGTAATTTAACTGGAACCTTACCCACTGTGATTTAATTTTATAAAGTAATCTTATTCCTTTATACTTATCCTTAGTTATGATAATCACTGGCTTAGAGAGACCAAGGTGGAGTTCTCTCTGTAAGTATCACCATCAAAAGAGGGAAGACAACCACAGTACTGTCTTTATTCACCATTGACTTTTCTAAGCCAAACAGCTTCTATCTCAGCTCCTACACTGAAGTCTTCCTTGACAAAAGACTTTTTTCTGCGTAAATCTTTTCTTCTCTACCAGGGTTCAGTAATGAATGAAAGGCTTTCTCAGAACAGGATAGAAGTCCCCAGCAGTCTCAAGGAATTTCCCTGAAAATCTCTCTTCTAATGGGATAAATATTTACAGAGAGAGAATACCATGAGCCAACTATCTAATACTTTTTGGGGGTTGATTTTTTGTTTTGTTTTGTTTTGATAACGAAGATCACATTGGTTTAATCAGAGACTAACAAATATCTCATGTTGATGTTGTGTTATATATGGCTTTGGCCTGTCCATGGATTTCCTCTGTTCCCCACAAACACGGTCACTTCCCACCAGAAAACAGGATTCTCCACTGGTGAGCTAGTCTTGCCATGGGGAGGTACATAAGATGATGTTTACTGGAAGATCTGTGATATTAAGATTTTCATTTTGTTACTCATCTTTTCTTAGTATGTCATCAATAAGTGACCTCAGAGGCTTGTGGAGTAGACTGTCTCCTCTCCCCTTTGTCCTCCTTCAGTACTACATCAAATATTGAGAGAGTAGAACAGAACAGAACAGAACAGAACAGAACAGAACAGAATAGAATAGAATAGAATAGAACAGAACAGAACAGAACAGAATAGAATAGAATNGAGACTGTGTGGTTTAAGCTTGTATGATATTTCTGTTTCTGGCTAAAATTGTGGTACAGAAGTTAGCCTGTATTTCAATAACGGAGAACTATCTCTCCCAGAACAATGGTCGGAGGTGTTGCATATGCATACATTAGACATGGCAAATGCAAGTGTCTTCCAGAAGATGTTATGACAGTTCAGTTCTCCCATGAGGACCAGGACCTGCAAATTTGAAGCTTGTTCCAGCTGTTTACAAAGTTTTCATCCAACACTACTTCTAGATAGGGTAGTCTATCAAGGATACCCATCATGGTGTCCTTCCCTCTGGTTCTACCTTCCAAGGCTTTACCCTGTGGTAAAGCTGCATCTGTCTGAGCCATTCCCTCCTCATGGGGTACATATGCATCCATATATGCTGCATATAATAATGTAGTGCTCAGATGATCGGTCAAACATGGGTAAAAATTAGTGCATTTATCCCAGAAAACAAGAAATCAGTTATGAGAGAGTGGGAATGGCTTGTATAACTTCCTTAGGCTACTACTTCTGTTGGTTTCCACTGGATAAGAAATTAGCTTTATTCTGACACTTTCTAAAATACAATACCTATTATTAGGATTGGAACAGGGCATTTGCCAGCCATGTCATTCTTTCAGTCTTACTTGGAAGAGACTGTACTAAATATCCATAGCTTTAACCCATGCATGGGATATGCTCTTTCAAAATTGGAACGGTATGGCAAATTCACAGAATTAAAGATAAAAAGGAAAATAATAAAATACAGAACCTTTTAAATTAATTGTGTATGTTCCTTGTATTGAAAGCAACGTTTTGAAGAAATTATTGGGTATCTTCCTCTTTAGGACAGGCAATGTGAGCTATTTTGTAATCTCAGTTATTTTAGAAGCCATTTAGTTTCCACTCCTAAAATATAATGGAGTTCAAATTGTTTGCTTTGTTGTTTTTCTTTTCCAATTTCTCCAAGATAAGTTTTGGAATATCTATAATCTGAGTATCAGAACCCAGACTCATTAGGTGTTGGATTTTTTTCTGTTTCTAACAAATTACACCTTGGGAATTATATTCTTTCTTTTGCAGTTCCTTATCTAGACTGATTTATTTGTTTCTTGGTATTGGCAAGTGGAGTTGAACACATTTATTGAGTGATTTAGTGGCTGGGCTGTAAAACAGCATGTGATTTCTTTATATATGGCACTGTGAATGTCTTCTTTCTCCTCCTGTGAAACTGCAAAGTAAAAACATCCTGAAAATCTTAACTGGAGTTATCTGTAAAATTGTAATTAGTCCTCTTCACTGAGGTAGATTAATTCTCCATTATATTTGATCCTTACAAGAAAGAAAATACCTTTTTCTTTTTCTTTTTCTCTTTTTCTTTTTCTCTTTTTCTTTTTCTTTTTCTTTTTCTTTTTCTTTTTCTTTTTCTTTTTCTTTTTCTTTTTCTTTTTCTTTTTCTTTTTCTTTTTCTTTTTCTCTTTTTCTTTTTCTCTTTTTCTTTTTCTTTTTCTTTTTCTTTTTCTTTTTCTTTTTCTTTTTCTTTTTCTTTTTCTTTTTCTTTTTCTTTTTCTTTTTCTTTTTCTTTTTCTTTTTCTTTTTCTTTTTCTTTTTCTTTTTCTTTTTCTTTTTCTTTTTCTTTTTCTTTTTCTTTTTCTTTTTCTTTTTCTTTTTCTTTTTCTTTTTCTTTTTCTTTTTCTTTTTCTTTTTCTTTTTCTTTTTCTTTTTCTTTTTCTTTTTCTTTTTCTTTTTCTTTTTCTTTTTCTTTTTCTTTTTCTTTTTCTTTTTCTTTTTCTTTTTCTTTTTCTTTTTCTTTTTCTTTTTCTTTTTCTTTTTCTTTTTCTTTTTCTTTTTCTTTTTCTTTTTCTTTTTCTTTTTCTTTTTCTTTTTCTTTTTCTTTTTCTTTTTCTTTTTCTTTTTCTTTTTCTTTTTCTTTTTCTTTTTCTTTTTCTTTTTCTTTTTCTTTTTCTTTTTCTTTTTCTTTTTCTTTTTCTTTTTCTTTTTCTTTTTCTTTTTCTTTTTCTTTTTCTTTTTCTTTTTCTTTTTCTTTTTCTTTTTCTTTTTCTTTTTCTTTTTCTTTTTCTTTTTCTTTTTCTTTTTCTTTTTCTTTTTCTTTTTCTTCTTCTTTTTCTTTTTCTTCTTCTTTTTCTTCTTCTTTTTCTTCTTCTTTTTCTTTTTCTTTTTCTTTTTCTTTTTCTTTTTCTTTTTCTTCTTCTTTTTCTTTTTCTTTTTCTTTAGAAAAGCCTTCTTCAGAAACTGTTAACCCAACACATAGAATGCAGAATATGACCATTAGATGCAGGAGGTTCCAAATTGTCATGTCAATTTCTTTGAAAAACTGCTTAAAGCAACATTGTGTTATGGACTTCCCAAACTCACATGTGAGCAGTCTTCTTCAGATGCAAGAGTTGCGGTACTCATAATCTCATTTCTCATAAAAGTAACCATATCTGGAAAGTGCTAAAAGGCAAAGTCCAGACTTTCTAAGCTTCTTGTTTATTTCTAGTGTCTGGTAGGATATATTTGTATGTCTGTTCCAATGTAAGAATGGGAGAATGAAAGTTTTCTCTGTGTGCTTTCTGCCCCAAATACATGCATTCAGGCCAGCAGTTTCTCAGGCACATACTTTTTTCTTCAAAGTTAAAAGCCATAGGAAGGTTGAGAAATTTTGCCACATTTACTTCTAAAATCAAAATAAGGAAAAATATCCTGGAAAGTATTTTTTCATTCTATCCAGTTTATCTAAAATATTTTTGTGGTCAGTTATACACGAAAAATAGTGTATTTATCTACTTTTTCATATACTATAATTACTGTTGCAATGTCTAAACATAATCTGCATACACTTAAAGTGGTTTTGTCAAGTTCTATTAGATTCAACAAAGCATTTGCCAAAATCAAAACAAATACTTGCTCTGTCAGAAAGGTATAACCTCTTAGGGAGTCCTTTCAAGAGACCAATGGAGATTTGAAACTCCTGTAAACAGGCACAGCCCTTGGATTATTACCCACTATTGATTTTCTGTGCAGGCAGTGACAAAGTTACAATAAGAAGTCCAAGGGCAATCAGGAGAGTTTCAGGGCTTGAGTGGGGATAACTGCTTAAGGGATCAGGCGTGCAAGCACTGTTACCTGCTATCTTCCCAATTAGAGGAAATTATGAGGAAAGAAACATGAAGACCCAGCAGATCAATATCTGCATCCATTACTGGTGCCACATGCACAATTTCAGGGGGTTTTACCATGGGTTGGGGTGCATTACACCAGACCTGCTGGCAGCAGATGGGGTACACCTGTCTCCAAGTAGAAAAAAGGACTATTACAATTAAACAGGTTTATTGCAACAGCTCCAAATGAGATTTTAAGGGGAAAAGGGAGAAAAATATGCTCAATAGAGATAATCCTGGGGGTGACAAACCTGTGTGCAGATGGGGGTCAGACTCTTTTCACAGGTAAACAAGTGACAGGATGAGAGGAAATTATCTTAAGTTAACACCAGGAGAGGTTTAAATTGGAGATGAGGGAAAACTTTATGGAATGGGTCATCAGGCACTGGAACAGGCTGCCCGGGGAGGTGGTACAATCACCATCCCTGGAAGTATTTAAAAGACAGATAGATGTAGCACTTAGAGATATGGTGTAGTGGTGGACTAAATATTATTATCGTTGGATTCAATGCTCTTAAGGGTCTTTTTCAACCAAAATGATTCTATAATTCTATGAAATTTCAAATAGTAATTTCTACCAGAGATGGCTTTTAGTGCAAAGTCAGAAGGAGGTCTGCTTGAGCACCTTTCTCTGAGATTCAAGAGAAAAAAAGGACATTCTGAAACAAGTGAAAACTAGGCTTATACTCTGACCCCCACTATGCTATTAGAGCACTGGCACAAGGATTTCTTTCATTCATTCCACACCAACTTTTCATACCCTCAGGAAAAAGATATTGCACATACATTCCACGGAACTAACTAGAACTGCAAAAAAAGGAGTAATTCTTTCATGCCACCTGCGTTTCTTCTCCTAAGTGAAACAACTCTTACCATTCAGGTAATTGTTATTATATATATGATAAGCATTGAATTTCGATATGTAAAAAATCTGCTTTAAACATTTATTGGCAATGAACATCTAAATATTTTCATCTAAACAGGAATTAGATGGAGCTCTGAGCAACCTCCACTAGTGAAATGTGCCCCTGCCCACAGCAGTGGGGTAGTTAATGATCTTCAGGGACTCTTCTAACCCTGGCCATTCTATGATTCTATGATGATTCTATATACTGTTCAGTTCCAGTACAAAGATAAAAAACTAGTAAACTGAGAAATTAGAAAATACTCACAGATACTGATGATTTCTTTGTCTTTCAAAGAAATTTTAACCTTTGAAAAGGCAAATTTATCTGAAAAGGTTGCTACACCTAAACTCCCTTATATCTTCTAGTTGTTTGGGTTTTTTCTCAAAATTATATATATCATTGTGTACTTATGTTTATATTCTGCAATCTATTCTTCCCAGCAAAATATGTTATTTTCTGGACACTATTTGTTAACATTTCTAAATTCTCTTGCTTTTAAGTAATTTTATTAAATTTAGGTGCTGTACTTCCATTTATGAATTTCAGTTATTTCACCCTATACTACAAGATGCTAAACTTAGCATTAATCTTTCCAAAGACCATTTTCACAAATATTTCTGTCAGTTTTTTCAGTAGCTGTCCATTTTGAGCTATATGTGTGCATATAGAGTATAACAGCACCATTGTGAATTTAAGTTTCTATTATCTTCCTTTCAGGGTTTTTTATTTATTTTTCCTTTTTTATTTTTCATTTTTATTAGCTTCTCTTAACAGCACCAAAAACATTTTAAAATGGTATTTTGAACTGAAAGAGCAAAAGATCTGTTCTCAGTCAATCTCTTATCAAGCTATTTTTGTGTGAATGCTTATGTGGCACACATTGAAAAGTGGCACACCATATGTGAAGAATGTGGTTAATGTGGAGTCTTAAGCAGCAGGGTCTCTGTTTCACAATGTGACTCAGCTGCTTCTTGCCACAATTAGAAAATCAGAGTGTGGCCTGATAAAAAACATCTTAAAACAAGGCTGAAAGCAACAGCTTTTTTTCCTTTCACACTGCATAACACTCAGTGAATCAAGACCCAAAAAGCCAGGAAATGGATTAGCAACCTCTCAGTCCATAATCCACTGAAATGTCTGGTTTTACATAAAAATCAGTGCCAGAGGGCTTTTAAATTCTGTATGCAACAGTCCTCAAAAACATGGTTAAGACATTAGTTTCCAACATACAGTTATAATGCCAAAATGACAAAATGAGTTACCTTCAGCTACTCAGAATTTTCATCAAGAGATATTAAGGGGAGACACACTTGTGTGAGTAAGAAGGCATTTCCCAGTCACAGCCTTTTTGAACCTGGTCATCTAGGCTGGGAGAACAGTGTCTCCCTGTTAATTTAACCTACTAGACACCACTTCCATTTGCAGCAGGCACTGGCTCCCTTTTTCCTCTAAGTCACTACTGCCTTTGAGTGGATACAGAGCAGCTGCAGCTGAACAAATATTTGGCTTTTAGTCCCCTGCAGATCATGACCTTACTGTCCAAGGACAAATTCCAATAAGGCATACCACATCTCCTGTGACAAGGAGAAGAACGCATTAAAAATCCCCATGATTTTCATTTCCTCTCCCTATGACCTCCTCCTCTTCTGCTAAATTTTTGAGTGTCTTGTTATGACATCAGAGGATGTAGGTTTACTCACTGGTATGTTTTTGTTATGTGGCCACCTGTCAGGCTGTGTGCAGCCAGTCAGCACCACGCTGGCACGTGGCTCCTGCCGTGTGCTTCACATGAGTCCCCAGGGATAAGGTTTCTGCCTCCCTGTAGTGGAGAATATCCACCCTAGCACTGCTTAAGCACAGATCTAAATCCAACGTCTCATTTTCCTCTCCACCTATTTACTTCACTTTGAATGTCAGACATGTCCACCTTGCAGCTGTCAAGATGATGCACAGAACTGAGCTCTTCATTCCTTAAGCTCAATCCTCTTAAGTTGAATTTAACTTCTCTTGGGTTCACACTCTGTGTTGATGCCTCTACTGCCTACTACATTTCCTCATCACAGAGATCTTGTGGAAAATGTTTTGCTCCAGTCAAGCTATGACTGTAACCAACCAACACCAGCAGCAGATCTGGATGGTGCTTCCTGGCAATGCATGCAAAAGACAGAGTATTCCCTACCTTCTGCCCTTTACCCAGACTCGCTGCTGTTAGTGGATATGCTAGACATATGAGCATGCAAGAGGAAGGTTAAAGACAGAGAGCTGGGCAGCATTCGGGTTATCTAGAGGCAGACTTCTGGAGAAGGCAGGTGGCTGCCTGCAGCCAGGCTGAGGCACAGGATGTAGCTGAGGTCCTGCACACAGGGACTATACAGGGATGTGATGTGTGCCCAGGGCTTGGAAAGGACATGAAACTCAGAACAGTCATAGTATAATATATGAATAAAGTGAAATAGATATACACATTTTACCTAAATTCCAGTTTTTTAGCCTCACTCATTCTACAGGTTACCTTATCATGGGATACCCCAGTGGGTTTTGAGGTTGTATTTTGAAGCACACATCAGGTCAGCTAGTGAAAAAATTACCAGCAGGTTGGAGGGCAGTTCTGCAAAATGACAGAATGCAAAATCTCTATTCCCAGGTTCCTGTCCCACCAGATGTGATGCCAAAGGAGCTACCACTTTTGGAGGGGAGGCAGTAGCTCCTTGCATTGCTGGCTTGGGCTCTAAAATGAGTGGGACAGGCTGCTGTCCTCTCCATGTGCAGAACAGGCAACCTGCCTGTCTCTGCTGTTGGGCTGGCAAGAAAGGAAGCCACAAATGCAGTAACAAAGAGTGAACTGCAGTGCTTTCAGTGCAGATATTCCTACAACTTTCACAGGCTGACAACTAGGGTTGATCAAAGCAGTGATGTGCAGAGTGCTGCCATGTGCTGTAGCTTCCTTGGCCTGTAGACTTCCCCTTCAATTGTATTGAGACCATGGGTCATTTGGAATGATGCAAATCCAAGACTATGATATGGGTCCTTCAAAGGCCCTTTCTGGACTGGTGCTATTTAATATCTTCACTAATGACACAGAATAAAGGATTGAATGCATACAGCAAATCTGCAGATGACACCAAGCTTAGAATGCAGTGACACTCCTGAAGGTCAGGATGCCATCCAGAAGAAATGTGAGCAGTGTCCCATGGGAGTCTCCCAAGGTTCAACAAGGCCAAGTGCTGGTTCTGCACCTGGGTCAGGGCAGCCCCCAGTGCCAGCCCAGGCTGGGGATGAACAGAGCGAGAGCAGCCCTGCCCAGAGGGACTTGGGGGTGCTGGGGGTGAGAGCTGGACAGGAGCCAGCCATGGGCACTGCCAGCCCAGAAAGCCAAGGGTGTCCTGGGCTGCACCCAAAGCCCCGTGGGCAGCAGGGCAGGGAGGGGATTCTGCCCCTCTGCCCCGCTCTGGTCAGACCCCACCTGCAGAGCTGCCCCCAGCCCCCAGCACAGGAAGGACATGGAGCTGTTGGAGACAGTCCAGAGGATGGACACCAAGGTGATCAGAGGGATGGAGCACCTCTCATATGAGGAAAGGCTGAGAGAACTGGGACTATTCATCCTGGAGAAGTCTTTGAGGTGACATAATTGTGGCCTTCCAGTCCCTGAAGGGACTCCACAAGAAGGATGGAGAGGGATTTTTTGCAAGAGCATAGAGTGACAGGACAAGGGGTAATGGATTCAAACTGAAAGAATGTAGGTTTAGATACGATATTAGGAAGACGTTTTTTACTATTAGGGTGGTGATGCCCTGGCACAGGTTGCCCAGAGTTGTGGATGCCCTGTCTCTGGAAGTGTTCAAAGCCAGACTGGAAGGGGCTTAGAGTGTCCTAGTCTGGTGGAACGTGTCCCTATCCATGGCAGAGAGTTTGAAACCAGATGATCTTTAAGGTCTCTTCCAAGCCAAGAGATTCTTTGATACTATAATTATTTGATACTATTATACTTTAACTATTAAAAAAGACATCTCGGTAGAGGGCTTCCAGTAGGGAGTAACTATTGCTGGGATATGCAACAGCTGAGCAGCAGCATTGATAATTACAGTTCTGAGTGAATATACTTTAAATCAGGAGTACAGTGAGAGTTGGACATCCTCTTTGTTCCAGTTACCAGGAATTTCCATTAGCTTTCCCTGGGGCTGCACTATATCTGTGTCTTATTCTGCTTGGCAGACTGTCTTGGCAAAATATAATTCAGAATTATTTACATACAGAAGATTTTGGTATATTACTCTTTTTGAATGTAGAGAGAAAAAACGGCTAACTGCCATATTCCTTTAACAAATTATAAAGCATATTTTAGTAGGATGAGGTGAAATGGATCTGAAGGATTTTGAAGAAGCTTAGTTCTGATTGTTTCTGCAACTGTTGAAATACAACACCTTAATCCCAATTTTATCTAAACCTTCTAGTGTTGTCTAGACTCCAAGTTTTTACTGAAACAGCACAAAGGCACAAGTTTGTAAACACTGTGCTTCCTTTAGAAATAGCAAAATAAGAAACTGTTTGGTAGCAAGTTGTTTGTAATATTAAGGTTAGATTGCTCTCCTTAGAGAATGTGATATCTCAGTATTGGTAACATTTAATTTAGATCCAATCCTTTCCTTCAGCCACATAACAATTAAATAATGTACTTACTTTACTAACAACTGTGAGAAAAAATAAATCCAAATTTATCTTTGGCTTTCACTACCCTTTCATTACATTGATAATGTCAAAGTCATGGCAGCATTAGTCTAATTACTTTCTTGTTAAACAGTGTGCAACTGAAATGTTCAGGAGCATTTTATAAAGTTATCATTGCTCAAAGTAAGCAAAAAAGTACATAGAAGAGCAAACAGAGGAGGAAAGACAGGCTATTTGTTGATTTTTAAAAATTATTAGTTGCTTATCAGAAAAATGAAATGTTATTAAGCAATCCACATCTCTAGTTGTAAATATACATCATTCTTCCACTTTTCCAGAAGTTGTGGATCGTGTGGTAAGGATGTGCTTTCAGTTTCACTCCTTCCAATAACATGGAGATTGACTTTCTCAAGAATTTCGGGGTTTTAATTCACCTTGCTGAGTAAGTGCCTCAGGGTATCTCTCTTGACAAACCTCATCAATAGTTCAACTGTATTTCTACTGAAACAATTCTTGGATGAGACAAACCTCATGTATTTGGTGAAATATTTCCCATGTAGGAAACTGGTTTTTCCTCATACTTCTAGCTGGAAAATTTTTGATCTCCCTTGTTAAATGTGGTGGCTTCAAAGCAAGGATCTAAAGGAAAAATTATTGTGTTGAGCTTCCTCACTCTGCTTTAGTGTTTTAAAAATTTCTTCTTATACAGTCAGGCATATACACTTGCAATGACAGTCAGTGGATACCCAATTCTAATGCAAAGCTCATTATACTTCAGCAGTGTGTTGAGAGTTGCTTAAAGTTTGAAGTGATGGCTTTCTTTTGTTCAGATTTTACACAGTGCATGGGATCAAAGAACTTCCATATGCACCTTTTAATTTATCCTTAATTACTACATTTTAAGTACTAGAACAATAAGTTTCAGTGTAAGTATATTAAATTTGAGAGAGAAGAGTGTAGTTATATTGAGTTATATTGGAATACTACTGAAAAAAATGATAAAAATAATGGCAACACTATTGTAATGCCTATTCATTAGCTCAGGAAATGCAGGACAATTCAAAGAAAGTTGAACATGTTAATAAGGTATGATCACACAAGACTAAAATATCTGGACAGCCTTAACTCAGATGAGCCAAGAATACCTGGAACCGTGACATGATTACAGTTCTGATACTTCAGGATTTGTAAACCAGAATAGATGCAACTAATATTTTTTCAATAACTTCTCATGGGAATTCAAAAGATGAAGAGTGGGAAAAAGCAAGGGAAGAGGCTGAAGGCAGGTAAACTCTTCTCTACCCAAAAAAGGTAAAAGTTTTCAAATAAGTATTTAATAATAGACTTGGAAAGTGATTGGGACTGGATATGAACAGAAGCGTAAAAGACTCAGAGGCTGACATTGCAAATGTGGTGACAGAAGATGCTTGAACAGATAAAATGAAGATGACAAGAGAATGGAGAACTTCAGTGGGTAGGACAGTAGAGACAATTTGGTTTAACTCACAGACTGCAATCCCTCAAGGGCCTAAGACTAACCACAAGAATGATGAGTCTTTGAAGGCTTCTTCTGGCAATGAATCACTGTGACACCTCTTGGTAATGTGCATTTTATGCCTTCTAGCAACTGATCTACATGTAGAATAGCAGCTCTCCACTGTCACAATTGGTCAGCCTGGTTGGAAAGGATCTCATCTAAGAGCGTGGCCCCCAGAGAGCACGGCCCAGAACAAGGTGGCCATTGATCTGACTCCTGCTGCTGAAACTTCTCTTCTAGATGAGTGCTCAATTTCCTAAAGAGACAGAAATTTAATGCTACAAACAGGCACTACTGCAACAGCATATGCAGTAGTGAGAATTATTTAATTATATTGTATATCTCTCAGTAGAGAGATAATTTCTCTACTGATAAAAATGTGGTTATGGAGATTTTACAAGAGAGTGTGTGTCAGCAGTTAATGTTGTGGTACTTAGACAACTTGGATGGTCAAACATAGGGGGGTTTTAATGGCTGTAGAAGCCACCAGCGTGGGGAGGATTGTGAGAAAGATATTCTGTGTTCACCTCAGGACTCACATGCCCAAGTCCTGCAGATGTGCTGATGGTCTAGACAGCTGCTACTCAAATAAATACCATCATGTACCATGACCATATTAGATAAAAATGGTTAGTTTTTTATCCAGTAAAGTGGTCATAGTCCTGTGTTTTGCCAATCTGTCTTTCGACCTCAGGTGGAGGAGTACCAAAGGCAAGAGCTACTAAACCCTCTTAGTGCTGCTTTGTTCACTGACAGACACCAGCTACCCTCAGGGCCTCCTGATGGGGATATATATACCTCTTCCAAGTGGCATGTGGAGGTCATCACCAGCATTTACCTGCTGCTTGTGTTCAAGAAGGTAAGCTCCTAAGGGAGAGCCAGCCAATCTTGTGTGTCTGTAACCAGGAGCAGGTTCCAAGCATGGTATAGCAATGTGGGAAAAAATGTGGGCATTACTTTGTATTTCCATTGTATTGCAAATTATTATGCTTCAAAGGAAAAAGATTTGCATCATTTCATGAAACAAAATCCTTTTATCAAAAACATATGGAAAAAAAGTGAAGCCATTGAGCTTTTGTCCCCATGATCTATGCATTAAAGTTATGTCTAATGTAATTTTCATGTTTGCTGAAGTTTCTTGATGGCTGCTTTCACACCCCCAAGCTGCAAAAGGCAGGGAAATTTTGATTAGCTGTTTGGGTGCTGAATTTTAAAAATTTCCAAATCCTATATATCCAAAATATAAATACATTAAGCATCCTGGATATAATGGCATTTTTGTAGTAGTAAGGGGTTTTAGGAAAGAACATATTACTCACGTTTATGAAAAAGACAAGAAGTATAAAGTGTACCTTCCAACTACATGTACCAAGGTGTTAGAGTCAAAACTGGTTCAGCAAATACAAGCAAAAAAAAAAAAAAAAAATTATGTAATAACATTAATTAATTAGAAATGTCTACCAAAGTCAATTACTTCATGTAGTCTTTCTTCGTCTTTTTCTCCTGATGAGTGCTTGCAGCAGTCCCACTCACAGATACCATCTCAACCAGCAAAACAGCAACAGCTATTTCTCAATCATATCTTCCCATTGCTCAAGCATCACCACAAATGTGAGGTCTTCAATTCAACCAGGAAAACAGGAATTAAAGAGGGAAGTACGTGTATTGTAAGTATAAAGATCCATCAGAAAAATGCCTCTTGTCATTTATTTTTCTTAATGGAAACTAGTTCCAAATCCCTTGAATTTGGCCAATTGCTCCAGTCAAAAGCTGCTGTCAGAAATGAGGCTGCAGCACCCTTGGCTGAAGCAAGTAAAAGTTTTGCATTACTATAGTTCTAAAAATGAACAGATTTTTCTAAAGTCCTCTTTTGCCCCCTGCCTCTCTGGTACATATGTCAGTAATTTAAATTCTCTCTCTGAAGAATTTAAATAGAAAACAAGCTTGAACACATATTCATCATAATTTGACATTTTGGGAGGTTACTGCTGCATGCAAATGAAGAGTTTAGCAATGTTTTTGTGAGATATTGTTTATTTACAGAAATTTTCCTCACACACACAAAAAAAACCCAAAAAAAACAAAAAAAAAGTTGTTAAAGAAGAAGCCAATTCCCCTTTTCCTAATAGACTTTCACTTAAACTTACTTACACATGTTTTCAATGCCAAATTGTCTTTTACAGCCACATGTATTTCTGCTCCCTTTAAAAAAATCACATTTTTTAAGTTTGCAAATCTGAGCATATTGCCAGTGTCTTTTGCAACTTTGTTCTATCTTTAGAGACAGAGCTTCAGAAATAAAAGCATCTGCATACTACCAGTGATGGAAAATCTCAACCCATTGCTATTTGCATTAAAACATAATTGTTCCCTTTATCTACACACAGGTTTACTATTCCTGTTTGGTACGGGCAAATAAACACCTTTATTTAGCTATTCACAGGGGTTTGTGTGATGCTCAGTAAAGACAAACAACAATGAAAACTAAAAAAATAACATGTTCCTGGGCCATAAATTAGTAGTACACTGAATTAATGGCACAAATAGGCTTTTCTTTGGTTATGATGCTGGTTCTCTGGTGCACAACAAAACTCACCTAAGGTGACCTTTGTGCTATGGTGCACCTCCAGTTATGCAGAGAAACACAAAGCTATTTAACAGATTCTTTTTTTAATCAGCTTAACTTCCATGAAGCCCATTAGCAACTTCAAAGAAAAATCTTTGGAGAAACACTAAAGCACATGACTTTGCAAGTTAAGAAAGCCCCTTCTAATATACGAGAACGAGGCATCCTGTAGGAAACTAGAATTTGTTTGGCAACACTGTGAGAGCAATGCAGGTCAGCACCCTCTCAAGTGCTCTCGAGGTCTACCCGAGCTCGGTTGCACCTTTGCGGATGCTTTGCAGGCGCATCTCCATTAGTGCAACAGTTATTAAGGCATCGATTTTGAAGAGTCAGTTATGACTAGAATTAAGTGTATACACACGCACACACACACGCAAAACCAGACACATACGCACATTCATGGAGTCACAGGACTATGGCCACGCTTTGGAACAGAGACTGGGAGCTCGGGAGGCAGCTCCCGGCTCGGGATCCCTGGGAGGAGCGAGAGGCAGCTCCTTGCTGGGCTGCGAGATGCAGGACGAGAAGAAACAGAGAAAAGGGAGAGATCCAAGAGCAGGGCGACAACCCACTCAAGTGGACAGGCACCCACTGATGACTAAGTTGCTCTGTCTGGTCCTCAGCTCAGCGGGCCAGAGAGGCGAGTTTTCCCGCGGCAGCCTTCCAGGGTTTTCCTCATGACTCATACCGCAGGGAGCATTCCCCGAAAACGACCACGCCCCCGGCCGGGGCTTCCTCAGAGGCTCCCGGAGCACTTCAGTAGGACCAGAGAACAGCTGGTGCCGAGCGTGGCAGAGGCGTCGGTTCCGGCCGGAGAAAGGCTCCGGAGAGTGCGGGAGGGAGCGGGGCCATGCCTCCTTTCGGCCCGGCACCCCGGGCACCCTGGTCGCCAGCGCCAGGGGCAGACTGGCCCCCAGTGTCCCCTCAAATCTATACCTTGTGCCCGGGGCAGCCTGTCTTTTGTCGTCCTATGCATCCCGATACCCAGTGCCCGGTGCAGCCGACCGCCCTGTCAGCCAGGCTGCCCCCACGGCCGAGCAGGCAGCCCTGCAGCCTAAGCAAGCGAAGGGGGTCCCCCGGGGAAAGTGGGTTGTAAGCCTAAACGGTTCACCTTCGAAAGAAAAAAAAAACCGCAATTGTAGACGGGGGTGGAGAAACGACCACTATGTTCCTAGCATATGCTAGCGTGTTAGAACATTGCACTGGAGGTGTCCCTGCAACCTCAGGGTGGAGGGTATGCATGCCCAGCCCCGGGCAGACCCTCGGCAGGTGCCAGGATTTCTCTCATCTTTAAGAGAAAATCGGGTTTTACTGTACCCCGCTGAAGTTGCACCCCACGTGGTTATGGGGAGGGCTACTCACGCTTGTTTCAAGTATGATTGTTGCAAAGCTTTTGTGTTTTCCCGTGTTTTGGTTGGGGTTTGGATGATGCCTTTGATTATTATTCGTTATCCCGGTTTTATTTTCGAATCAGTGACACAATTTCAAGGCTGAGTAATAATTATTTACAGTTCTGGAAAGAGGTGCAAGAGACGTCCAAATGAGCCCCGGTTATGGAATTGGAAACCTTTATTTCCGTAGGCGTACAGGTACATATATGAAGCCAGCAATGATCTGAAGCCCGGGAGGAGAAAAACAACGTGTAAAGACACCATGGATAATCACAACGGTAACCAACCAGTTTCTCTAGTGCTTCTGAAGCACGGGCATCCCTCTCTTCAGCTGTCTTCTGTGCCTTGTCGGGTCACGTAGCGGCGCAGGATAATTAACCTTTGGCTTTTTCTTACACAGTCCTTTGTAGCTTGATCATCTTTCTTCAGATCACCTTCTTACCGTGGGGATCCACCTACAATTACAGCCTTTGTAACCACGGCAAGATACAAGAGGATCTACTAAACGTTTTGGATGCAGACCTAACTTTTACACAAGAGGTTGGTGCTTTCTCTGGTGGCATCGGAGGGAAACTGTCGGGACGGCACTGCTTCCACGATTTTACCCTTGACCACCGGCAGCTACTTTCTGAAAATCTCAGTTAGCAAGCCGGGAGTTGGCTAGTTTAGTAAACCGGTACCTGTGAAACAGGACCTTGAAGTTATGTCCAGCTCTCTTCCGGCGACCTTCCTAAAATGTGCTTCGCTGAAGCTGGGACTGGCAGGGACGGAGAGCAGGAGCCCGGGCGGCCGCTGCCAGAGCTCTACCCGACCCTTCCCAGCGCCTTGCAGACCTGTAGGAATGAAAGTCGCTTGTATAATGCTTCACGGACCCTGAAGATGGTGTCACTGTTGCAAAGGTGATAAGTGGTTTAGAAGCTACGCGGAGGGTTCACACGCGCAGCCGGCCCTTAGAGCAAAGACCAGTCTGCGTTTTTCGGGGAAGATAGCCTTGGCGCTGGTTCGGGCATCACAGCCCGGAGCTGCCCAGCGCAGCCCAGCAGCACCAGCCCCGCACGGCCGCCCGACGATTCCCGCTCACCTCCTGCGAGGCCCCAGCGGGGCGGCGCGGGGCGCCGAGGCGGGAGGGATGTCCATAACGGGGTGCCCGGGGCTGGCTGGCAAGCCGGCGAAGGCGGCCCCGTGGGACGTGGCTTTAACGAGCATCCCCTGCTTGTTGTTTCCCTCTAGGAGCTACGACTCGATTTTCACACCTGCGAGGACGCGCCCTTCGAGCCGGCGGGCAAGCACCAGTCCGAGGTTCGCACTTCCCGGCGACTAGATGGCATTCATTCCCTTTCCAAAAAAAAAAAAAAAGAGGGCAGAGAAAGGGAGAAAGGGGTATGAGGGAATGGGGGAAAAGTGTGGGGGAAAAGGAAAGCGTGGAGAAGGGGGCAAGGAGCAAGGATGAGTGAGGAGCGGGAAGTGGTGGATGGGCAGCCTCTTTTTAAGGATGCGCGGGTAGGCGCTGAAGGGAAAAGGAGTTAAGGGTCGTGACTGGCAGTCTGCTCGCAGGACTCCAGGCGGGCGGAACGAGCGGGCCGGCTGCTGGAATGCCTCCTGGAGCGGGCGAGGGGATGCGGGGAGCGGCCGGAGCTGTGGCGCATCACCCGGTTGGTTCTGAAGCACCACTGCCCCGGCTTCTGCGCGTCACGGGAGGGTACTGGGACCGCGCAGCGGGACAGCGCCGGGGACAGCGCCGGGGACAGCGCCGGGGACAGCGCCGGGGACAGCGCCGGGAGCGCCGCCGGAACGTCGAGCCCGGCCCCGTGCGACAAGAGCAAAGCCCGGGAGCTGATGGCAGTGTGGAGAAGCTACAACAACTTGGGATAGGTGGCCTGCGGGTGGCGCGGCTTTTCATGTTGCCTCCTCTGCCGGATTTCACTTGCATTGTCCGCCGTACAGCCATAGCAACGGAGTCATCCTGGGGGTTGTTATTTTTTTAATAGCCGTAATTTATTTAAAAAAAAAAAAAAAAAAAGACCCACATACAAAACCAACACTACTACCACCATAAAAAACCTCAAACCAGACACCTCGGGAAGTTCAGAGGCTCCCAACGCGGGCAGCCCCCGTGTTGCGCCATCGGAGGTGGGCTCACCTCGCGCCCCGCTACCGCCTCTGCGGCGGGGCCACACGCAACCGGGCCTGGTGCTTTGCAAGGGCAAAGGGGATAACGAAAAGAACAAACGGGGATACAAAAATGAAGAATAAATGGAAAATATCCGCTCAGTCGCGGCTGCATGGCGTGTTTGCTGCGGAGCTAGCGGCAGAGGCCCGCTCCCCCCGTGCGGAGCGATGGCGCGGGAGGGCGCGGGGCTCTTCGCCGCGTTCCGGGTGCTCGGCCGCTTCAGCGGGCACGTCCCGCACGTCCTGCGCTATCACGGCCGCCACCGCGAGTTCTACCTGGCCGTCGCCGTTGGGCGCAGCGTCCACACCTACAATGTGAGTAAGCGGCGTTCCGGTCCCCGCTCTTTCTTCCCGGCCGTGGGGGGCCGGGGCCATGCAGGGGGACCCGCCTCTTCCTTCCCTTCGCCGTCATGGTGCGGCAGCGTGTGCGAGGCGACAGTGACCGGGAGGCAGGGAGAGAGGGAAGGAGGAATGATGCCGGCTAACGGGCCGGGAATGGGCTCGTTCAGCCGTGTGGGCAGCGCTGGCTGAGGCGGCACAGCCCGTCCGTCCGGAGCCCCCAGGTGCTGAAGCTTTTCATTCGCTACCCGATAAATCAAAGCTCACCCGCTCATGGTGTAGCGATTGAGGATTACGATTTAGGGACGAGAGGCATTCAGATCCTATTAAAACTTCTGTGTGAAAACGGATGAGCATAGTTGAGTTCAGCAAGATGAAAGCCTGTGATAGGGACTCGCTTTGTGCAGTGTAGAATCATAAACCCATTAAGTTTGGAAGGGACCTCTGGAGATCACCCAGGCCAACCCCCCTGCCAAGGCAGGGTCACCTAGAGCAGGTTACAGAGGAACGTGGTGTCTGGGTGGGTTTGGAATGCCTGAAAAGAGGGAGACTCCATGACTCCCTGGGCTCAGTCAAAGCGTTTTCACTGTATAAGAAACGGTACTCAGAACTGAGCTGAGTACAGTGAACACCAGAGTGCAGACATTAGGGATCTTCCTGTGCTTCTGTGGCGCCTTTTAGCGTTCACTCCTGTCAGTCTTCTTCACAGCCTTTGAAGTGCAGTAGTGATCATCACTACTTCATTAGTTGTTTGCAACTAAAGTAAATTCTCTGTGAATTCTAGATAAAACTAGAATACAGTGTGGTTGTAGTGAAAACAAGGTAGAAGCACAGATAATGTGGAAACGAAGGTACCTGAGCTCCTCAGGATGTCTTAGCATGTCCTTAGTTTCCTGTGCATTAGGGAAAAATACATCAGGAAGCACAATTTACTGTTGGTGAGTAGTTGTCTTTTGGCAAATGTATTGCCCCATTCCTTCTGACCTACTGTCTGTGTGTGTTTCAGCAGACATTGTTATAAACTAGGATGAATAATTTTTCTAGTTAGTGTCGTATCAAATTCATTGCCTGACCTAGGTTACTACTTGGAATTTTTACTTTCTGTTTATACCAAATTCATTGTAATCAGTCACTAAAAATGCTTTTTTAATGTTTTCATTGCAGGTGAAGAAGCTTGGTATTGTTGCTGTGAGTAAGTATTCACAAATTGTTCATTCCTCTTATTTTGCTGGGTTTTTTTTTTAAACAAGTGTGGCATCTGCACTTCATTTTCAACTCGAAAACAAGAAAATAAGTTGTGCTTCCTAATATTTACACTGAAAGATAATAAAAGGAGTCTCAGAAATCTAAAATATCAGTTTGGAAATAAAATGGCTGTTGAAACCAAAATTTAGTTGTCTAAACTAAAGACATACCTTTTGAATTTTCTGTTCTTGCCATCTTGTTCTTCTAAAAACACCTCTAAGCCATAAGGATTGCATAGTGAATAAAGCTCAGTTATTAATTTACTGAATTAATTTCAAATTCCCTTTTTGTTGTTCTTTTGATTATTAGAGGACTATCGTAGGAGGAAAACAATTACATGAAGAAAATAGATGTGAACACCATCAGGGAGTGTTAGGAATTGGTTTTACTGGTGCATACAAAGGACATGAATTGATGGCTTGACCTTTGATTCACTTGGTCTTTGGTGACCAAGCAGTCTGGGTGTCAGCAGCGGGGCCCACGTTCTTCAATGCCATCACCAGCTGCCTGGGTGAGGAGGCAGCCTGCACTCCTAGGATAAGCTTGTAGAAGGTGCTGTTTTAGAAGGAGGAGATGACACTCTGAAGAGTCCTCTGAAGGAGCTGTTGCAAAACTGAGGCTTAGGTCAACAGGAGCCTTGCCAAGTTCAGCGAAGATGGCTGCAGAACCCTGCTGCACCTGGGACACAGCAGAGCTGGGAACTGACTGGCTTCATGGCACCCTGCTGGAAGGAAGCGGGCTGTGCTGGTGCCAGGCTAAATGTGGACCTCATTAGGAAGGCATCCAGCAGATCAGGCAAAACTGTTCTTCTCGTGCACCTCATGCTGATAAGGCAATGCGTGGAATGCAGCACACTTTTAGTATGATTCTGTCCCTTCTACAGCTCCCCTTTCTCTGGCAGGAGGCATGCTGAGAAGCAGGATAGTATCAGGGCCTACAGCAAGCAGTATGAAAAGAGACACTGGAGTAACTGGATCTGCTTGAGAGGGGCAAGACATGGGGTGACCCAGAGGCATCAGGTTATCTGAAGGGCAGTTGGGTGGCAGGGCTGGATTTGTGCTGATGCTGGGGAGGTAGACAGAGCAGAGGGGGAAACACCTGCAGACTGCAGCTTGAGAGGGTCTCGGTGGAGGGTAGGAAAAATGGCCCTAAACTTGGTACAGTGTAGATCTTGAGCAGAACTCCTTCCTCAGAAGTGTTCAAGACTCAGCTGGGCCCAGCTGCAGCTAACTCAGTCTAGCACTGGTGATAAACTTCCTGAAGAGCTGATGGGATGTTGAACTGTTAAACCAGTCCAAAGTCCCTTTCACTTGATACTTAGTTGATTCAG
The DNA here is from genome assembly GCA_013400215.1 of Cisticola juncidis. Lineage (NCBI taxonomy): Eukaryota > Metazoa > Chordata > Aves > Passeriformes > Cisticolidae > Cisticola > Cisticola juncidis. The sequence continues at coordinate 33,321 of VXBR01007202.1, forward strand.
AAGGATGCGCTCTGTCTTGAAAAGTAGGGGCTATACTTCTGTATATCACAAAGTTTTTACAGAGATACCATATATAAAATATTTTTATTAACAGACCGTCTGAAAACTTGAGAATAAATGTCATACAACTAGGACTAGATTTAGAATATCAGCTATGCATTTTTAAAACTGTAGACTCATTAAGTTTTCATCTTGAAAAATCATAAAAACTGTTGGCTATTCTGTTCTGCAGTGGGCTACATCTTCTTATGTATGTAATCATTACCTTTTTGGGACATTGAGAGTTGACATACAAAATTGTGACTGAAAAAAGAATGCGCTGCCTCTCTTTTTATGGCACTGTTAGTCTGTTGATGTTATGTGGTTGGTGCTCTGAACTTTTTAATTTGGGTCTGCCTGAAAATGTCTTAGCCTAAGCAGCCTTGCATACAGCTCCTGTGGAGTACCAGGAATCTGTAACCCGGCTGTAAGCCTGAGTCCCTTGGGCTTGCTGCTGTGACGAGATGTGTTCAAACAAATGAAGCTTCATAGAGTGCTAACTTCTTTGATGTTCTTATTTTAGCTCCTCCTTTCAACCTGTGCTGCAGTACAGCAGAGGGTGCAGTTTCGTTTGTGTCTGCTAATAATTCACAGTTACAAAGCACCTTTCTGGGAAAGACTGCTGCGTGACCATGCTAGTTTGTATCACAGGTGCACTCCCATAGTGATTTTTGACCTGGTGTTTCTCTGCAGAAATGTAAAGTGTTGTAATTTACATTTTTATATTTCCTTGTACTGAGAGTATTATTCCCTATAGTATTTTTCTTTTCATTTTTCATCGTTTGGGAACTTTGGCTCTTTTACTTTTTAAGCTAGTAAAGTAAATATGCTAGTATTAGTTACTCTTTCTGAACCAGTCATGAGGTAGGAAATAAGATGTATTCTTAGAGTATTAAATTCTCAGTGTGTGCAGGAGAACACAGGTGCAGGAGTGGGTCACTAACTCCCAGGCCTGCAGAGTAACTTAACCTCATAGGCAGTGCTAATGCTGAGACTTTATCATCTATGTTTCCAGCCCTCACAAAGCTAATGTGTACCTTTACTTATATAGTTCACTAATTTATTATTACGTGGTTTTCAAACAATTAAGTGTTTTTTTATGATCTCCCAATCTTACGTTACTTATGGTGTTGTTACTGGTGTAGTGTTCTGCAGTAATATTTGCATTCTTCTGAAATGTGTGCATTTCTCTAAAATTGAACATGATGTTTGACCAGAGGGCTTTCTTTATGTGTCACCATGCAAAAAAAAAATACAAAAATACACTGTCAAGCTATCTCTCTTGCTAGGAATCTGAAACTTGTTTAACTTTCCTTTTGTTTGATCAACAGGTAATACTTTGCCACAAGACATCACATGTTTGGCCGCAGATCGCATGCTGATATTTGCTTCATATGACAATGTTCTCCATGCTTTTGCCAGAAACAAAGAGGTTCCTATTAACTTACTTATTACTCAGTAGTACAAAGCAGTTGTGTAGTGTTTGGGGTATCAAGGCAGTTAATTTTCTGTGAAAGCCAATTTCCATAGCTGTTTGGTACCTGCAGTTTTAGGGAAACAAACTGTAGAATAAGGAGTAAAAAGTCTAAACTGGGAGAATGTAAGAGCAAATTCCATAATACTGAACTGTTTTGAATATTAATTACAATAATAAGGTAGCTATTTAAAGATTTTTTAAAATCATGAATTCATGTAAGCTAAATTAATTGAAAATAAATAATTAAAAATACTTAGGTAGCATATTTTTTGCAAACAGTTTTAAATATGAGTTATCTATCTTGCACTTCAAGTTGTGTGGCCTTTCCATGAATTTTATTTAAACTTGTTGCTGACATCTGTTAGCTCTCCTTAGGTATTATGTTAACGTTATATTCTACCTTATCATTTGAAGCATTTCTATTTTGAAATTATAGGTGGTTCATACTTATGAAGGCCACAAGGCAAGGATACACCTTCTACAGCCTTTTGGTGATCATGTCATCTCTGTGGATGTTGATAATGTTCTTATTGTTTGGAATATACAGTCAGAAGGTGAGAGATTTTATTTTTGTTGCTGCTTTATAGGCTAGCACTGTTAGACATTCAGTAATTTAAGAAGGAGTTTTTTAAAATGCACATGTTCAGAAGTAGTTTATTCTTAAAAAAGAAAATCCTTAAAGGATCATGCTACATCATTGGTGAACTGAAGTCCTGATCCTGCTGTAATGTTTCATGAATGGATACTGTACCATGTGCAGAGGCCCAGTAAGATCCTGTGTAGATGTAAAAGAGAGAATGATTATATGAAAATTATATTGAGTATATTGTATATTGAGTTGTATAAAACTCAATATTGTATATTGAGTTTTTCATAATGGCTGTGATAGAGCAGCTTTGGCATTATATCTACAATTCTTTGATACTTACCAGACTAGGTATGACTAAATGCTGATGAATAATCTTTTTGTTTCTGTCAGCATCTTCTCTTACCGTTTTCAAGTGCATTGTGAAATTGTGCTTCAGCGCCCCATTTTTCTTTAGAAAGAAGTCCTTGGTGTGACCAGTGTTATCCTCTGCATGCTGCTTGTCAAAAGTATCTGTAAATAGGCTTCAGAGATTTAGAACTGCTACAGCAAACAAAAGGCATGCTAATCAGATGAGGTATTTTGCTCAGGCAGGAGCAGGAATCCCTCAGAAAGATAAAAATCACTATGGTATTGCCAGTATTGTTGTAGTGTATAGACTTATTGGAAAAAATATGCCTTCAAGCCAACAGATGTTAGAATGGAAAGAAGTTTAGCCTCTTCTGTTACACATTAGTTAATCCTTTAATGTCAGAAACACCAGTTTTTGTGTTTTGAGGATTAAACATCTCTCCTGCTTTTACATATGCAAAGAGATGATAGGCCTGCAAATTTGTACGTGTAGCCACACTAACACTGTTTTTTACTGTTTTTTGCAGAAGAATATCTTCAAATAGATTTTGATAAAGCCATTTTTGCAGTTTCTGCACTTCTGCATCCCAGCACCTATCTGAATAAAATTCTCCTTGGAAGTGAACAAGGAACCTTGCAGCTATGGAATATAAGATCAAAGTAAGATTCTTGATACTTGATACTAAGTATTGGCACAAGTTTTCAGTTGGTGTATCTCCAGGAGCAAAGAATTCTGCTGCTCCCTGACTGCTGATGCCTTTCAGGTTGCGTATTGTTTACTCTCCTTGCAAAATGTCAGGGGTTGTTCAGGATTTTTTTTTTAAATTTCTTAGAATCACATAGCTTTACCATGAAAGCTATTGGAATAATAGTAAAAGCATGTTCAGGCCTCCACATCCCACCTTCCAATCTTGACTTTCTTGGTTTGGTGGATCCAAGGAAGTGCTGGCAAGTAGAATGGAGATAATTACTGGCATTTGAGCCTGAGATAACAGATGTGTAGACATGCAGTTGTCTTTAAACATGTCTCAGTAGATCATCATCCACAATGTCAGGATTTCATTCCCACCTAGCTGCTTTTCTAAATCATGAAAGTCACAGGTACAATGAGCTTTGCTGCATGGTAGTGTTTATACTGTAAATATGTTTTAGGTCAGCTTGCATAAATCAGTGTTTCATTCTCCTAACTCAACTTGCCATGATATCACTGATATTTCTTTTGTTTTGTGTGTTCATGGCATGTAGTTATGTCACCATTGTGGTATTAATGCACAACACCAGGCTTTTCAATAAAAATTAGCCACAAGTTTTATTTTTAACCTTACTTATTAGTATCACAGGCTTTGTTTTTCTTTTGTCCGACTTATAAGAGTAGAAAGGTGATGTACTTTTCTGTATAACTACATATAAAGCAACCATTGTGTCATGGAAAATCCACAAGACTTAATTGATTTATGGATTTTTTTTGTGTTTGTTTTACAGCAAACTCTTGTACTCATTTCCAGGATGGGGCTCAGCAGTCACAATTCTTGAACAAGTTAGTATTTTTGTTATTTTTTGTTTTCATATGTAACTAGTCAAGAACAGCCAGCAAAATACTGTTTAAACTTACAGCAGTAAAGATAGCGTGTATCTCTCAGATATTTGTAGTAATCCTCTCATGACTGAGGGTTTATTATCTGCTCTTCCTCTATTCCTAGTTCTGTTGCGTCTTATCTGTTTTGTGTTCATCACATCTATAGTCTTCACTGAATGATGTTGTGAATTCACAGTTTTCAAGATGTGTGTGTATCATGAAGTTTCATTACACTGGTAGTTCTTTGCCAAATTTGTTTTGCTTCGGAGCTTGATAAAATGTAGATTTTATTGATTCAGTAAAAGATTTTGTAATGGTATTTGCTATATTTTTTTCTAGATATAAAAGTAAGTTAAAACTTATTCCTAGCATTAATGACAGCTGTGAAAATGGTCAGCAGCTGTCCAAGATAAAACTTGTAAATATGTGGGGGAGTGTGGCAGGGTGTATAATGGTCTTCTGGAGCTGCTGGATACTTCAAATGATCTGTTTTTTGAAGGAGTCTCAGTTTCTGGAAACAGATTTTTTTTTTCATTTCTTGCAGGCTCCAGCAGTGGATGTTGTTGCTGTCGGCCTTGTATCTGGTCATATTCTTGTACATAATATCAAGTATGATGAAACTCTAATGAAATTCCAACAGGACTGGGGTCCCATCACAGCAATATCTTTTCGTACAGGTAAGTCCTAGTGTTTTTAGTGAAAATATGTATGGAAGCACTAACACTAAGTGGAACAGGGGAAAATAGTTTATGATAAAACATTTCAGAGTCAAATTTGTGCTGAGAATTTTAGTTTTCAAAGGCTGAAGGTAATCTAGAAAATGTAGCAATAAGTAAGGGATATCATGCATTTTCATAATGCCAGCTGTTTTATAGCATTTTCTTGTGCTCTTAGTGTACAGGAAGCATAGTTGAAAAGAAAAGTTTGTTTACAGTGGGCCAAGAGCTAACATAGTAGACAATTGTCAGAGGTATTATAATCAGTACATCTTGCTTCAGTGTCCAAACCTATGTCTCAGCAGTGTCTTTGCCCCCCAAAAAATGTTAGAATGTTAATAGTTGGGTGAATACTGAATAAATGTTACAGGGGAATCTTAACTGACATTCTAACAAACATGTCCTAATGATTAAAGCTAGTTACTTCAATGTTAATCCTGCCTACAGAGCTGTTGGTACTGAATGTATTCTCTCATTTGAATAACCTTGCAAATCTTAAAAGAATATAGATTGGGTGCAGACCTATTGAGGAAGAATGTGTCTTGAGAAAACTGAGGAAAGACTTGTGCGAAGTAGAAAAAGAGTCTTTTTATGACAATATCTATTGTGCTTTCAAGCAAAACCTCTAGCTCTGATTCCTGGATATAGAGATTTTATTGTTACGAATTTTCAGAGTTGTCTGAATATGAATTGTCATATCAGAATTGTCTGATATGGAAAGGTCCTGTTTTTATTATCAGTGAGTTTTGTTTCTTTTCTGATTGACATACTACAATATTTCTGTTAAAAACTGTATTATTTCTACCATCAACTTGAGGTTTCTTTTTCCTTGTGATTATAGACTTTTCTAGCATCAGTTTTAAGATGTGACAAGTCAGTAGGGATGAGGTGCATGTAAATAAGCAAACCATTTGAAATTTTAGATGGACACCCAGTAATGGCAGCTGGTAGCCCAGTTGGACACATTGCTTTGTGGGATCTGGAAGAGAAGAAACTGATGTGCCAGATGCAAGATGCCCATTCCACAGCAATAGCTGGCATGACATTTGTCCCTGGAGAGCCACTGCTTATTACTAATGGTGCTGATAATGCTCTACGGGTGAGTTACAATTGCTGCTGCTCTCTAAAACAACTCAAATTACTGGTCTCTGTTGGACTGTAGTGGACTGTGGTTCAAAGATTTGCTGCTGTCTTGTCATTGCTTCATTTACTGCTTTTTAGGACCCTTGAAGAACAAAGCTTTGGATCGCTTTTCCAGAACCATACTTTATATCCCAGTAATCGCTCCAATCTTGATCCATTTTGGTAATGTTTTTGATCATAAGCAGTTGGTGTTGATAGGAGTCCCTTGGACTGCATGCCATCTGATGCCACTAGGTTTTGGTGGAGGGGCAGAATGAACAGCAGGAAACAAATCAGGTGATATGATGGAACCTTCTGAAGTTTTAAGGATGAAAGCCAGTGTGTGAAGTTGGCTGCTGGAGCTCCCAGATAAACATGTTCTGCTGACAAGAGGTGCAATTACTAGCAAGGCAATATTTATTAGCCTGGTTTTTCTGCTTATTTTGGGGTACAGGTTTGGATTTTTGATGGACCTGGTGGTACAGGCCGCGTATTGAGAAGCCGAATGGGACATAGTGCACCACCAGCAAAAATCAGATATCATGGGCAAGATGGAAAGCAAATTCTTAGTGCAGGTATGAATGTCCATTCTTTTTCAGTCTGATTTCTTGCTGTGATAAAGAAAATGTGCAGAGCTCAGTGTCCTTGTTTTGTTAATACACTAAATTTCAAGTGGTGTATAATATATTTATGAAACATGGTAAGTCGTTAATATAAACAGTGTAATTAATTACTGTAACAAAAGCGTTACACTAGAGTTTTTCTACTCTAGTAGGAAACTGGTGTTTTCCTAGAGTAACAAACATATCAGCAAGGGAGCTGAAGAGTACTTGAAAGCAGAATAGCAAAGGAGCTGCTCTTATCATCCATATTTATATATTTGATGAATAAAAATGGTTTTGTTGTCTTCTGAGCAAGTATTAGCTGTTCAGAATTAAACCTGTAACAACTCAAGAAACTTGGTTGTGGCAGGGGAAAATTAGGCAGCATAATGCATTTAGTAACTAAATTTGGGTACCTACTTTTTCCACTAGTTCAATTGAGCTTTGTGACTTGCACTCTCTTTGTAATTTATTACAGCTTACTTTATCTGTAATATATATTTTCAAGGTTGCTTTTTACTGAGATATTAATCTAAAAGTGTAAAAATGGGTAAATGGCTACCCTTCCTTAGAAACTAGCATATTTTAAAAGACCCTTTATGAAAGGGAAGTGCTAGATCAGAGTGTGTTCTACCCCAGACTACTTAGATGATGGGATGATAGAGACTCAACATCTAGTGTCTAATTAGTCTTGAGTAATTAATTGTCTATTTGGGCTGGCCACTTTTGAAAGCATTACACTACCTGTACTAAAATCTCTTGCTGTTCATCCAACTAGTGACTTGCATTCATGTAATGAGTTACTGTCCGTATTTCAGCTCACACCAGCCAAACCACAACATCAATCAGATGTTGCTTAACAAGTCTTCACATTTGCTTTAGCTGTGGAGAGGTCACAGAGGCAACCTTTACAATGAAAAGGGTCTTAACCTTTGAGATGTGATGTATCCGCAGTGTAGAAAGACTAACTCTACACTCGTTTTAAAACAGTGGTAAAACTTTTTGCAGCAGAAATTAATTAGGGTTGCCTTTCATGGCCTACTGGTTTCCTTAGAAGAAGCATCTCCTCAGATTAACTTCATGAAATTTCATTAATGTTACAGAATGCACTACAGAGTCAGAGGAATTGAACATGGAAAGAATGTCTGTGAACAGGGGTCATTCTGATCATGTGTAGAGAAAAGTAGGAATGGGATATAGGCATAGGAAACTAGGCTCCATTAGTTCTACTACTTAGAGTGTATCTGGATTTATTATTGGACCGTAACTTTGAGTGAATACCTTATTATGGTGTTTTAAGTTGCTTATTGCTTATTTTTTACTTTTCTTACTCAAATAGCTTATGAGTAAAGTTGATTTTTACTCTTCACTGCTCTGTGCTAATACTTTCTTAGGTCAAGATGGAACATTGCAATCTTTTTCAACAGTGCATGAAAAGTTCAATAAAAGCTTAGGACATGGTAAGTCACAGTGCAAACACAGGTGAAAAGAAGTCCTGAAAGGTATTCATGTAAATGTTAGATAGGCCTTAGTTTCACTTCAATGGTTCTGTGAAAGCTCATCACCTCAGTTATTTTGCAAACTCAGTCCTTCCTGCAGTGAGTGTACTCTCCAGTTTGTTTATACTTTAAAAAACCCTGATTTCTGATCATAGCAGTGTATGTTACTTCACTGTGGGAAACACTGTGCATGATTTTTGTATTAAAAATATGTAAAACAGTAGCTAACATTTCAGTGTATGTAATTGCAACTTTTTACCCTATTTCTGTTTTTTTCAATTGACTAAATTATTAGCCAATTCATATTTATTGGCTTGAGTTAGTTTGATTTAGTGTAAAGTTCGACTTAAACACATTTTGCATATCATGCCATGGTTAAGGAACACTTTCATTTGAAAGACCAAGGATCAGAAAGACTAAAATAATTTTTAGTTTTAAGTATCTGTGTTGTTATATATGTATTTGGACCTGTTTGAAAACATACATAAGAATTAATTTGGACATAAATTTGAAATTTAAGATTCTTAGAACGAGCTGGGTACTGTTTGTTACTTTATATAGTCACGTACATAAGACTGTGTTTTTAGCTGTGGTGCGGTTAAACTCTGCCAAAGGATTCCAGCATAAGGTCTTGGAACAGGTAGACTGAGTAGTGAGTTCACAGCTGTGCATGTAAAAGGCTGGTGATTGGCTCAGCATTGCATCAGTTTTGATACAAACTCTATTAGTGTTCTTAGCTCTACAAATCTAGGGAACAGTGATGTGTTCATTTAAGCCTTATGTTTCTAAATTTAAGAGGATTTGCATTTTTGTTAACAGTCCTTTTTAAAACATTATTCTTGGTTTTGATAATGAGACTGAGACCCCTAATGTCTATTTTTAAGGTTCAATTAATAAAAAGAAATCAAAAAAGAAAGGCCTTAAGCTGGATACGATGGCACTTCCACCAATTACATGCTTTGCTTCAGGTAAGTGGTCTTTGACATATGTTGCAGACTAAATGTGAATACATTATCTTCATGTATTAATTTCATTTTTTAACCCTCAAAATACTATTGATTTGGAAACACATGCTATATTCAGATTATTCTGTGGCCTTTCATGAGTTACTAAGTGAGAGTTCAAAATTTCATTTGATTTAGTAAACTGTTCCAACATTTCCGAAAGAGCATTTTATATTGAAATGTCCTTATCTGCTCTTGGCTTGAAAAATCTCCTGCACAGGAGTCAATATCTACAGATGTACATATTATACCAGGCTGGAGAACCAGCAGCTAGGTGGAAGATGAAGATCTTAGTCAGCTGAGGAAATCTTCATTATAGTTACAGTGGATTTAGAGTCCTCCTTTATTTGATTCACTTTTAAAATCTGAATTTAAAGTAATGTGTTCATTTGTGATTCAGTAGGCAAATAACAAAACTATCTTCTTTAGGCAGAATTACAATTATCTTTCCTTCATCAAAATGTGCTTCTTTAAATTAATGACCTCCTCTTCAGACTTGAAATCAGTTTTGTCAGAAGTGTAGCTGTTTTTTCTTCCAAGCATGATTAATTGTTTCCCATGTTGAAAGATCTGGATTTACAATTCTGTGGAGCCAGTGGCTTCTGTGATACACACTGTCTGTACACACTTGTTACCAGTATTTGTATATTTTTAAGATTTATATTTAAAATTAATTAAAATTAATATTAGAGCTACCTGTGTTTGAAGACATAGAACCTCCATTTATTCAGGTACACTTTAGAGTTTGTTTTTTCTCTTTGTTTGTTTAGGTGAACATATTTGTATCTTGTTTTAATCTTTGAAGTTCTACAAATACCCAACTTCAAACTCATTTTTTTAAAATTTCCAGAAAAAAAAATCAAACTTGCTCATTATTTAGATCCCCATATATCACATTTGACTACAAAGTCTGGATGCTGCGCTTTTGATAAACAATTTTCCTGGAAATGCAAAAGAAGGATTTTGTTATGTGAAACAGATTTACCTCTTAAACCAGACTTTGTATGGTGGTTTCTGCTGATTCAACAACTGAAGAAAAAGTTAAAGACACTCAGCTGGAAATATGCAGAGATTGAGCAATCTAAACCATTCAAAGTAGTTTAAAAGATTTACATTGAAATATGCATTTCAGACTGCAGAGGCTAAAATATGCAATGACACAAAGCATAACATACCAGCACACCAACATACCTCAACCATTCTTGAGGTTTTGCTGTTAACATTTTAGTTACACTACATGTGCACAACTATTTGCCCAGCAGTTTTTCTCAGTGGTGGCCTTTTGAATGTGCAAAAGAACAAACTGTTCTGTCTAAAGGTACTTTAAATATCAGGAGAGCTTAAGTTTGACTTTAGGATTACTGTATTTGAAAGGACTCTCTGTTACCTTGCAGAAGTGGCACATCAGAGTGACTGGGATGGTATTGTTGCCTGCCATCAAGGGTATATAACCTGTACAACCTGGAATTATCAGAAAACCTCCATGGGAGCTCACAAACTGAGGCCGGAAGAATTTAGCAAACACAAACCTGTTGACATATATGCAACAGTAAGTTTATTTTAGGGTAAGATTTCTTCAGATTCCCACTGTATGATATTTTGGTTCCTGTTGGTACAGAAATAATGCTTAGAATGAAAAGGCACACATGGTCTAGATGTGTTTTGGTTGCTTGCAGGATGCTTTTGGCCAGCTCAGTGTGTCCAGTGAGCTCATTTGTAATGCTTATGGTCTTACGAAAAAATTTTCTTTTTCCCTAAACATTCTGATTAAATTCACTAACTTTCTGGATCAGAGAGGTTGTTGGTGTTTATCTTTAATCTTTCACAGTGATGTAGAGTTGTCCATTTGTGTGTGATGATTAACTCACTCTAAGAATGCAGATTGCTGAAGACTCTGTGCCTTTTTTGGCAGTACAGGGAAGTGTATTTCCAAATTGTAAGAAGGATATTACCTCAAAAATCCTTTACAACTTGAACTGGAGATAATAACACTGTCAAACACACTGTGATTGATATACAAAAGTTTGCTGAGGTTTGCTAGCTTTTTAAAGGAGAAAGTACTGTGGCAAACCTCATTTACTAGGGGTTCATGCAACTCATATGTCTTATGATATGTGTTTTTTTGACATTATGCTTAGTAGTTCGGTGCTAGATAAATTAAATTGTGAATACCTAGTTTTCTTTTGACTGCTAGATTCTTCGGACTGTACCTTTCCAAAGGCATCTAGACTATTGTTTCTTTGTTTCTTTCTATTTGGGAGGGTACTGGTAACATGGGCATTGAAAGAGGCATGCAGTTGCCATGCTTAGACTTTGTCTTAAGGACTGAATTTGTGAATATCTTTGTTACGTAATTTACAGTACTGATTATTACCTATGGCCTCTGATGGGTGTCACTAAGCTAGGATTTCATTATCTTTGTAACCATGCATTGCCATGTTTATTACATGTTGATTATTTGCCCATTTTAAGAGCTTCTCCCTCTGCTTTCTTGAAATGTAATTTGTTTGTTCTGTGCAGGTTTCCTCAAAGAACATATTAGTGTTTTGTATTCCTGATATGCTGTGTACCTTCTAACAACTTCACTAATTGGTAGACACCTAAAGAATGGTTTCCACAGGTGCTTTGTTTTGTTGATTTTTTTTTTTTTTTTTTTTTTTCCCCAAAAGGCAGTTGACATTACCTCATGTGGTAACTTCGCTGTAATTGGGATGTCAACTGGACAGGTAGATGTGTATAACATGCAGTCTGGCATTCACAGGGGGCATTATGGCAAGGAAACAGGTAAGAACTCCTAAACTTCCAAAAATGGTGCTTAACAGAATGGCAGTTCCTTGATGTTCTGTCATGATGAAAATTTAACATAGATTCAAAGTTGAATTCAGGATGCATTTCAGCTTTTCTAATTATGCTGCCCTGTTCTGTCTTGCAGTCAGAAACCTGACTTGAAGGGCAGGATTCATGATAATTTTAACAGCTCTGATGTTAGCATATCCTTAGTTTTATTTAACACCAAATTGTCAGTTACCATGATGGTTAGTGCTGAAATGAGATGCACTGGCCTTCACTCTTTTTGAGATAGTCACATTTCCAGTACTTGGCTTCTTGTTTTATAGAGTTCTATCTCTTAGATAAATTTTCCCATCTGTTTTGTGCCCCCTGCTTAGAAATGAAAGAATGTTTCCTGTGAATGGAAAATTGAAGTCCTAAGCAAGTCCAGTTCTTTGCAGATGGCGTTACTTTTAATTATCCATCTGCAGATTTAGGATGTAATGTGATAGTCCTCTGACATTTCCTTTTAAAGTTGCATACATATATATTTCATGTCATGTACTCTCATGCATATTTTTTTGGCACTTGTGATCTGAATTTTTTATTGTAAAAACATGGAAAAAGTCCTGATGAGCTTTTAAGACTTACTGGATTTCTAAAAGCCATCTACCTCAGCAAACATGAAGTGATCTGTTTATAAAATCATTGGTTGATACTGGGATGAATTTTCTAATTTTGCTTACTGGCCAGTAGCTGCAGGTAGAGATTAAGAAATAAAATTGATCCAAAACCAGAGGAACTATGTCTTTACACTGCAGTTTGAAGTAGCTTTGGAAAACTCCCAGACTTGGTGCCTGAACTGAAGCTATAAATTTTGTCTGGAGTGGTAGGTCCTCTTGGAGGCGTTCCTTAAGTAATTCAAGAAGTCCCTCAAATCTCACAGTCACAAAAAGTTCCCCAAACTGAAAGCAGAAATAAGAGCTAGCACTCATCTTTAGTTGCACATCTTGGTTGTATTCTAGGTGTTTACTTAAAACCAGTTTGGTTTCTGTAGAGATAAAAAAAGCTTAGAATGCTGGAACATCTTGTCAAATGGCTTTCAAATTGTCATATGCTTGCTGATCATTCATTGTAGTCAGGCAAAGATAAACAAAATAGTGTTTGGCATTCAGCTGATTTCTGTGCTAAGTTTTAAATTCTAGAATAGTACTCTCTTTTCTCCTGATTTGCAGCACATGAAGGGGCCATTAGAGGGGTAGCAGTGGATGGATTGAACCAGCTGGTAATCACAGCAGGAAGTGAAGGATTAATTAAATTTTGGAAATTCAAAATGAAAGATCTTGTTTATTCCACTGAACTTTCTTCTTCTCCAAGTGGAATTCTGCTTCACAGAGACAGGTAAAAAACTGAAGATATTTCATGTGTATATTGGTTGGTGAACATGCCTATCTAGAAAGGCAATTGGTATTTTTAATTAGAATACATTAGAACTTTCATTTCTAATGCTTTGAAATACAACTGATTAGTAGACAGAGGATGACAAGACATTTTATTAGACTGAAGGAACGTAACCTTTGTTATTTTTAGGATAAAAGATACTTGGAGCAATGTTAGGATGTTTTTATTTTTTGTCTCTTGAGTATTCCGTATCACATGTGTTGATATTTCTTGGCAGTGGTATTCTGGGAATTGCCTTTGATGACTTCACTATTAGTGTTTTGGATATAGAAACCAGGAAGATTGTCAGGACGTTCTCAGGACACCATGGACGGATTAATGACATGGTAATCGTTAACTTGTTTTTTGTAACAAGTGACATACACAGATACCTAACAGATTTTACAGATGGTAGATTTCTCTGCGTATATTAAATCACTGGATATTTTGTACAGCTTTGAACAGTAAAGCTGTGGTTCAGCTCCACAGCACTTTTAGCCATGTTGGTTTGGAAACATAAAGTGGTCGATTTGCCATCTGTTTTTTAATGTGCTTTGTGATTTAACTATAACTTTGAAACAAGATGATTTGGGGGTCAAACAAAACAAAGCATTGGGAATAATGAAAACCATGTCGAGGAGCAGAATTGTGCAGAAGTCTCAGCTGTGTCTATAGAAAAACTGAGCAAGCTGAAAACAGTTTTGAGATTATGCAGCACATTGATAATTCCTTATTTGCATCTTACGTAATAGTTCATTGTAGTGTTTATTGAAATACCTTTTAGCTTCAAATTTATTTATAAATGCTACTAAAAGATATTTACTTAACTTTTCAACTTCATGCTTAGAAATAGGTTTCCACCATGAACATAAAAGTGAGGACTGAAGTGCTTTGACTAACAGTGAGATATGTTCTGTGTTTTATGTTTGAACCTGTTCTTAAAAAGTTTCTGGTTTTGTTTTTTCCTCACTTTTGGTACCATATTGTCAGTTTTGGTTTATTGCCATATGATTTCACCTGGATTTTAGGGAGCAGTCTAATCTTGGCAGGGCCTCATGTCCCCTTATTGGTTGTGCCTTTAAATTGACTATTTTATTTTAGACTTTCAGTCCTGATGGTCGTTGGCTGATAAGTTCATCAATGGACTGCTCCATTAAGACTTGGGACCTTCCCTCTGGATGGTAAGTCAGTTTAAAAGCATACAGCAGAAGAAATAATCCCCTTCTGATAAATGGCAGAAGGCCTTCTGGCTTGATTATCTGTCACCAGATGTGATGTTCAAAGTTGCACATGATATAACAACTTTGTCCACTATTTATTTATTGAGTCCAGTGCTAGCAATGCATGTGTTTTTCTGGGTCTGCAGAATAACACTGTCCTGAAGATCTGTTGGTAACACTTGGAACTTCCATGTAGTGTGAAGGAGTGTAAATTTGTTCTTGTCTGGAAGCAGCACTATAATCTAAAGGGAAAGTGATTGCTTAAGGGGAATTGCACTGTGATACACTGAGGTGTTCATAGGATCACAAAGTGCTTGGAGTTGGCAGCAAAGATATATAGTCCAACTGTCTTGGTTTGGAAAGGCATAATTTTCTCACTAGGTCACCTGATCTATTTTTTCACTAGGTCAGTTTACTCAGAGCCCCAGTTTGGCCTTGAACACTTCCAGGGCTGGGCCATGCACTGCTTATTATACTTGTTTATCTGTTCCAGTGCCTCACCACACTCATCACAAAATACTCTACCCTACATCCAATCTAAACCCACATTCAAGGTACTGCCCCTTGTCCTGTCTTAAAAAGTCTCTCTCAATCTTTCCTGTAAGCTTCCATTAAGTATTGAAAGGCCACAAGGTTGTCTCCCCAAGCGCCTTCTGTTCTCCAGGGTGAAGAACTCCACAGCTTTCTCATTTTCCTCATAGGAAATGTGTTCCAGGCCTTGAGTCATTTTCCTGGAGCTGATCTAAATTCATGTGTGTCTTGTGCGGGGGGCCCCAGAATTGGATGCAGTATTCAGTTAGTTTTGTAATGAGAAGCCTGCTTTCACTTACATTCATTTTAACAACACAATATGGCTTTACATCAGTTATATTTTTCATTTGTTTATACTTGCAAGTGCCAAAAACACTCTCTCATGATCCACTCTGAGTAGTCTTCTCCCAGAATAAAGTTTGGCTGAGAAGTAGGCAAGTACACACAAGAAGTTCAGGAGTCTAGGGAAAAAACAAACTGAGAAGTAACTTTGCGTTCTGCCAGTGCATTCTTTCAGCAGCACATCAGATAGACTTTTTTTTTTGTAATCTAAGGTAGTGCTGTGCAGTGTACAGCTCTGCTGGTTGTGCCTGGAACTGAAAGATTTCATTTGGGTTGATTTTTTTTTTGTTGACGTGATTTGGTGAGTAATTTTGAACACTGTAAAAGTTCTCATTTTACTACCAGAAGTGCATTGCATCTCAACAAACAATTGCCCTGTTCTTTCATAATGAGAGCCACTAGTCTAAAATAGGTCAGGATGGACACTAAGTCTTCTTTCCAGTATAAATGGCAAGGAAATTAGCATTCTGGTTTTCATCTTTCTAACACTTTCCCTTGGAAAGTAATATGTGTACAAAAAATTGCAGTATTAATTACTATCAGTTTCTTCTATTTTTCATTTCTTCAGTAATAAAATACTTTGCAATAAGAATCTATTTGTAATGTTTTTATAAGCAGTCTGACAGTAGTTCTCTTTTACATGTAAAAAAATTAAATATTTTGTCTCTTGTCTCTGAAATTTGGGTCCAGGTGAAATCTAGGCAGGTAAATGACAAGCCCTGGCTTTAAATGTAATTTAGTTAAGTCATTCTTCTAGTATGTAAAGGCAAGGTTTTCCCATAACTATAGGCAGAGGAATGTATTGAAAGAAAGAACAGCTTTTAATAAAAGGCCTGATGCTTGCTTTATTTCTGTGGGCCATTAAAAAAAAATGAACTGTGCCTCAGCTTTGATATTGTTCTTATAAAAAGTTTGGAAACATGTGTCTAGATTCCATCATTATGAAAACTACCAACTGACTTTAATAAATGGTCTGTATCTATCTATAATGGTGATATCTATTAATCAGACATCTGTTTCTCCTTGGAAGTGGTGCTTAACTTACAATATTACATAATATAATGTAATGGAGATCTTCCTAGTGTGTGTTTTTAACGTGCTTTTTTTAAACTGGAAAAAAAAGACAAATTTGTATAAAGAAAATTACAAGGAGGAGTGCTGGCATTATGCAGATGTTTCTGCTGTGCAGCTTGAGTAGACAAACTGAGAAATCAGGGGTATTCACTGGCTGTTCATAGTTTGGATGGAGCACTTGAGAAAAAACAGCATAAGGGACCTGTTAGATGTGAGCTCAACATTATACTTTCCATTGTCTCAGTTTTGCAGTTGGGCAGGAAGCATAAAGGTAGATGCCTTCAGCCCCAAGGCTATTTGTGTAAAAATGACAAGTGTCTTGTTTCCTGTAGTAGATTGATCCTTCCTTCCCCCAAGCCTGTAATTTTAATAATGATTTAAGTTCAGTCAGTAGAAAAACTTAATTTCTCGTTAAATTCGTCTTGGAGTTCTTTGTGATTGATTTATTTAACACAATTTCTCAGTTGCAGGTAAGGATTGTCATAAAAAGATGGATTTGAAATTAAGAAAAAATATCTAGGGTAAATTTTTCTTGCCATTGTGCACTGTGTACAAAATGTGTCTGACATTACATATGGGATTTATGGGTTTAGCGTTAATATATTTTATATTGAAAGTGGTGAATGATTTTTCTCTTACCTGAGACTTGCAACATGTGTCTAAGAACATGCAGGGGGGAATAAAACATTCCATTCAGGGAAAATGGGCTTTTATTTTTGACATGTTCCCTCAAATGATCACAGGGGTTCTCAGTGCCTAAGAAAATGTATGCCCACAAGATTTTAAACTGAAACATTACATCAGTATTTTTTCTGTAGTTAGGGAGCAGAACAGGGCTGTAGAGCTGTAAACAAGAACAAAGTATTCACACTCTTCATTTGTTCTTTTTGTTTCTCTTGCTGAACTAGTTGTCAAATTCAGCTTTTACTTAAAATTTGAAGTAACTAAAGTTTGTATTTGAGTGAGTGACAAGCAATGCTGTCAACCTGGGCTTGAGTGGAAGTCTGCTAGAGAGTGCATCATCCAGAACTTAAAAGTATCATTGTTAAAATAGTTGCATGGTAATATATTATTATAATGTTAGAATAGTTGCATTTTAACTTTGTTTTTACATGATATTTTTTCAATTTTCTGCAATCATGAAAAAATGATCAAAGAATGTTTCTCAGACAGAATGCCAAAACTGTTGCAGATAATCAAGCTTCACATTGTACAGTTCATATTTTATTTCAGAAACGTTAGGTTCTAGTATTAACCAACTGTGTGTGTAGTATGCTGAGAGAGGGAATTGTCAGTCTGAGCAACCAGGGCTGACTGGAAATTCAGAATTTATGGCCAGTAAAAGGTTTGTGTTAGGCATTAGGAGCTGGAATGGTTCATTGCACATTCTCCAGGGTGTGGATTTCTAAAGAGGCACCAGCTTTATCCAGTTTTCGAGCATTTTGTAGAGACAAAGGGTCTATTGCACAGTGCTGTTCATTTAATGGGTTTATGTCATATATTTGGATATTTCTACTACCCTGGTTTGCATCCATATTTCTAGTGGCCTGTTTGCATTCAGCTGTAACTCATGTTGTGTGCAGATGTGTGCAGATCAGGAAAATTATCTTGCTGATAACTTCTCTGTTGTGTCTTTTTCTCCATAGTCTCATAGACTGTTTTTTGGTGGACTCCGCAGCTGTGAGCCTTACTATGTCCCCTACAGGAGATTTTCTGGCTTCAGCACATGTGGATGATCTTGGAATTTATTTGTGGTGAGTATGTAAACTGTTTCTACACAGAATTTAGGATGGGGCAGAGTTCTTTTATTCACCTTTATTGCAAACAGAGAATTGCCCTGTGAGTATCATCGCCAATGTTTTGTGTTCTCTGGTTCTAATTAGGACAAGTGTTCTGTGTTGCTGTGATTCATACGTCATGAAATTTCCACAATTATTATTTATTCAGATAGTTTAAATGATCTCTTTTTTTGAAATGTTTCTTACTCTTAAGAATTTCTGTTAATGCCGGTTGTGAAGTTCTTCCTAGGCTCCATTTGCCCCACCACTTTGAGATGTCTTTGTTCAAATAGTGCTTCTTTCTAAAGTACTTCTTTTGTCCTGCTGTACAGTGTTCTCTTAAGACTTCTGAGCAGTATATGAAAGTTGTGATTATTTCTCTTTATAAGTGATAAATGAGCACAGAAGTAAAATGTGTTTTTGTTCAGTTTCCTCGTTCCAGCTTTAAAGGAAATGACTGTTTGGGTCTAGTATTGAGGTAACACACCTCAGTGCCATTAAAATTACTTGGGTCTTTTTCCGGTTCAGTTGACAGATTATTTCAGGTTATGTATGTTTGCTGTAGTTTTGCCTGAGGGGTGTTCAGTTGTTAGGCCTTCCAGTGGTTAAGTAAAAGTACTTCCTTGTGAATCACAACAGATGTTTTTACCTAGCCCTAATTTATATTGACGAAAGAAGCAATTTGCCAGATAATTTGTGTTCATATTTCAAACCTGAAGAAAATTTGCTAAGAGTATGATCCTAAAATTATGTGAAAGCAGGATAAATCATTTATGTTTGCATAATGTGTTCAGCTTGGAGAAGGCTCTGGGAAGCCCCTTAGAGCCCCTTCCGGTGCCTAAAGGGGCTCCAGAGCTCCAGGAGATGGGGTGAGGGGCTTTGGACAAAGACCTGGAGTGACAGGAAAAGAGGGAATGGCTTCAAACTGAAGAAGATAGGTTTAGAGTACGCACTGGAAACACATTGTGAGGGTGGAACATTGTGGAACAGTGGCACAGGTAAGTATTTTTTTGGCCATCAGGACCAGGACAGTTATTGGTCAGATCGCACTTCAAATTGTGTGTTTAGTTCTGGGCCCCTCACTTCAAAAAGAACATTGAGGTTTGCATCTCTGTTATTATTATGTTCTTGGCAAGAATACTTAAACATAACATTTCTATTTCAGATGTTCAGGTGAGTCTATTGCCACACTTCATTTCCTGCCTATCTGGTAGATGAAGAGAGATAATCTTGAATAGAACCTGATGAATTGCTGTGCTGCAGCATTATTAGACTGTGGTGTAAATTATGTCTGAAGTACTTGTTCCCATTCATCTAGAGAAGGCTTTTAAAATGCCTGTCTTATTTTTTCAGGTCAAACCGTTCTTTGTATTCACTTGTGTCATTGCGGCCCCTTCCTGCAGATTATGAACCGTCTTTGGTGACACTCCCCAGCACCTGCCCTATGCAAGGTAATCCTCAGATGAAAGTGTATTTTTTTCCCTTGCAGTTTGTTCCCCTGCTTGTATGCCATAGGTTCATTGCAGTTGTCTTGTTGACAAGAGAATTGGGTTCACCTGACCTGGCATGTGCCTGTGCCCAGTGGAATTTTTTACTGAACTAATGGAAGTGATTGTGCTCAGAAGTCCTCTAGATGGAGATCTTGTCTGCCCAGGTTTCTAGTGCCTACATTTGGATCTCCATTTGGAGGAGAAGCACACCTAGCTATTGCCCACTAGAACATCATGATAGTGTCTGCTTTAGCAGGCACACACTTGCGTTACATACTGAAATTAGGGAGACGGGAATTCATCCCAGAACTTTGAATGTTTTTGTCCTGATGCTGGCTGGCTGGCTGAAAGCTTTCCATGCATTTGTGTCTTCAGCAAATGTAAAGTTCCTGTTTAGATGCTAAGGGCTCTTAGCATCTATGCTAATATGGATTATATTCCTTTGTTGTTTCAGGCTTGTTTATTAGCTTCATTGTTTTACCCAGCTAATATTTTACAAAAAGAAAGGAAAGTAGACCTGTTTGGTCAAGACCACACAGGAAATCAAGAGAAAAACTGAGTGACTGACATTGTAACTTTTCTTGTGGGATGTTGTGCTTTAATGTTGAGATTTTCTTCATTTTTATGTGCCACTTCAGTCATATCTATAAAGAGGTTGTGATGAGGTAGAGAATATGGTGCAAGGATTTAAATGCGAGGATTTCACAGCTTTATAACTTAGAACCAAAATTACTGTGTATATATTTGTATAGTTAGAACAATGGATTACTGACAAAATTTTGTTTTCTTTAATAACTCTGTAAACCGCTTTTATATCACTTCAGTGAAAGTAGGGAAATCTTATCAGTCTTTAAAATTTTGGTTATTAAATTCTGCATCTTAACTATAATATTTTTAAATTATTTAATATTTCATAAGGCTAATACAGATTGTTTCTGTAGCTTTTCAGATCTATGTTATGTTAGCACTTATGTCTATAACTAATATGAGTTTGTTATTCAAAAATTGCAAAACAAAAGTGTTGGCTTGATTTTTAAAAAAAATTTATCTGGAGTATGAGTGTTCATAAAAGATGTCTGTTTCTGCAAGATGTGGATGTGTCGGGAGATGAAGAGCCATGTGATGAAATGATAGAATATGTCTCACCTGAGCAATTGGGAGAGCAGCTGGTGACCCTTTCCTTGTTACCAGAATCAAGGTGGAAAAATCTCATCAATCTTGATATTATCAAGGTACTGAAACCATGCAGAAAATAGCATACATCCGTGTATTTGCCCTATTTCTATGAAATGTATTACCTATTCATGCAACTTGATCCTGCCTTTCAGGTATTTTTCAAGATTTTGCAGTAAAAGTTTGTGTCTTGTTTTTCACAATTCCTGGGATTTGGGAGAAGGGCTGTTTTTCTGCTGAACAGTTGCTTCATAATTAGTCATAAAAGATTTTAATTGTATCTTTACTTTTCAGTAAACTTCAGTGTAGTTAGTCTTTAGTTTTCACGGTATTTTAAAAATAAAACTTTTGACAAACAAAATATTCCCACATGCTCTTACTATGATGATAATGATTTTAACTCAAATATCTAATTAACAGAAAAGAAATAAACCAAGAGAGCCACCAAAAGTTCCAAAGTCAGCACCTTTCTTTATCCCAACACTTCCTGGTCTTATACCCCGATACATTCCACCAGAGGAGGAAGATGATAGACAGGTAAAAACAAGAATCAATGTAATTGTGTTTACGTAGTGTATTTTAAAAGAACTCTCAAATGCTTTTTAGTGTTGGGTTCAATCACTAGACTTTAAAGTACCAGTTTTAACTTGCTACATTATTGCTTTATTTCTCAGTCTTATTCTCTTAGTAGAAAAATAATGTAATTGAGTTGTAAAAATGTATTTGCATATTCATGGACACACTGCTATGCTTCTTTGGTCTAGTCGAAGGTGGTAAACCTTGGGGTACTGGCGCAGAAATCTGATTTCTATATTCATCTTGAAGAAGCCCTGAACACCAACGAATGTAAGTTAACGAAATATTTCATTAAAAATGTTGATTCTGCTTTTATTTTGATATATATTTGATTTCTAATGTCTGAATTGTAACAGATGGGGAAAAAAGATGCATAGTACATATGTATACATAAGTACATAAGTATAAAAGGCAGAGAAAATGACTTAATACACAGATAGCCAGACTAGATCAAAGAACCATTGGTACTGAAGCTCTTCTGCTGCACAGAACTCAATTTTGGCTAAAACCTGTAGCAATGGGGAACAAAAAGACACGGACTCCCTTATGCATCCGAGGTACACTACCATGGTGGCGCCACAGCACAGCCCTGTGACCAGTAGCACCTCAGTGTTGTAGAAGGCTTGCTTGATAAAATTCTCTAGCTGCAGCAGCAACATTCCTGCCCCTCTGGCTGACCCACAGCCGCCGGCAGCCAGCGCTGTCCTCACACTGAGTTCTGTGGGTGCTGCAGGGCGCTGCCCGCCCCGCCTGGCTGCCCAGCGGCTGCACCGGGAGTCGCCTGCACGCTGCTCCGGTCCCAGCAGACCCTCAGGGGCTGCAGCAGGACCTTGTCCTGGCACCACGGCTTTCGGCTCCTCCTTGGGAGGCAGCGCGCCGCCCTGCGCGGGCGCAGCGGGCAGCCCGCACCAGCGGTGTCCAGCGGCAGCGAGGTGCACACGGAGGGGCTGCCTGGCGGGCTCTCCTGCTCCCTAGCTGGCAAACTCCACCTGCCTGCAGCTGTGGTGAGCAGGAGCCCAGTGGCTCCAAGCAGCATCCCAGCTGGCGAGCAGAGAACCAGCTCAGCAGGACAGCCAAGGCCATCGTGCCCGAGGGTGTGTGGGGGCCGTGGGTTGTGATTATAGTTCTCTGTAAGCTGGGCACTGGCTCAGTGCATTAACAACTGCCAGGTCACCTTCTTTCAGTGTAACTTCCTTGCTTTTCTGCCAGTGCTGGATTACAATGCTGCTATTTTGGGCAAGAAGCATGTCCACCATTTGCTTGTGGTGTGGGAATTTCACGCCAAGGGGACCAACCACAGAGGGTTTTTCATCAGAGTAAGGCAATTCTACAAAGCATGGGTTAATCTTGGGGTTGGATATGGCTTTTGGTGGCACTGAGAGTTTGGGGGAACTCGTTTCTGAAGCTGCAAAATGGCTGACTTTCACGCAGCTTTCTTTAATGGCTGCCATTATTGTCCCCCATGTGGCAAGATGCTCACAAATCTTCAGCATCACCATCCCTGGTGATACCAAAAAGTCTCTCCCATACCATTTGCCAGGCTTCTGCTTGAAGAGGGCCATTAAAGGGAAAATCTTTAATGTGATTAAACTCCCAGTCTAGTAGGATGCTCATTAATTTCACATCAGCAGTATCGACTGTGATAGTCTGTGATGTAGGAGTTGCTATACTTGGTCCAAGCTCCTCTTTTGTTCCAGGGATATTCCGCCTCCTATATTGCTCCCACTGGTTTACCCAGCTTCTAGATGGGGTACGCACACTTCAATTACCTTGAGTTCTTTCCCAAATTCTTCCAGTCCAGTCCCTGGATTTGCTTCCTGGCTGATTCCTTGACTCAGTGGAAGTTGCTACTGGAGTGGTGCATACCCTGCACCACTTTTATAGGTCCTGATTCAAGCCAGCCATTTGTAGTAGTGGGGAACAAAGAGGCATGGACCCCCTTACACATCCAGAGTAGATCTCCTTATTGTAGAAATCACCCCCCTTTTACACTTCTAGGTTCTACCACACAGAACCAGAACTTAACACAAGAAAGGCGCCATTGGCTGCTCAGCTGCAGTGCTGCTGTCCACTCATTCCCCATTCCATTACCCAGTCAACTTCCTGTTCACGTGCTGTCCATGCATTTCTCCTCATAACTGCCTCTCACCCCCAGCCAGCTCCCAACCATCTAGCCTGCAGCTGTGTCTTCAACACAGGGCATTCTGGTGAATATAAGCCTTAACAGCTTTGAAAAATATAACCCACAAAAACCCTTATGGTGAAAGAAGGTTGTGTTCCTAAGATCATTAAACTTTTTTGGAATTGTGGTGATATCATCAAAAAAGGTTCTATGTATTATTTCAAGGGAAAGGAAGGAAGGAGAGGATTGTTTTGATAAGGAATAGTCTGATGATTCACTGAAACATGAAAGACTTAATGTGCCTAGCAAGTTGTCCTTTCAAGGGCTACTTCACCAGACATTCAGTGAACTTAGTGTTAATTCATTGCCCTGTGATTTAAAGTCTAAGAAGAAATAAATGGCACAAAAATAAGGTGTTGGATTTCTTTGAACATTCAGTTTGTTTTGAATTTCAATCACTTAAATGATCTGTGTAATGTACCAGCTGTTTTTCATGTTTATCTTGTGACGCTACAGAATCATTGAAACTCAGAATTTTTGAAATGATTGCTAATATAGCTGACTTGGAAATGTAAATGGAGAACAGTTTGTCCACAAAACAGTTCTGTTGGGAATTCTTCTGCTTAAACTCTCTTGAGATGACCAGCTTACTCAAGTGCACTTAAAATGTTTTGTATGCAGAACTTTATCTGTCACAAACAGGATGTGTTCTTATGCCTTATTTTTAGTATTTTGATTGACAGTGTTCCAATAAAGTGCCTCAGAGCGACTCAGAAGAGGTGAATGTTTAAAAATCTTGTGAATGCTGGCCGTACCAGGGAGGAAGTGCACTCTGATGCATTGTAGTAGTGGGCATGTGGACCTGCCTCAGGCCACCTCTGCTGTAAGGCAGGTGTGCTCCAGGGTCTGTGCCACAGCCACAGTTGTGGGAGCCTCGTGATCCTGGTTCGGCCAGCTGCTGATGGGCAACATGGCTCTTTGCAAATTAACTGGACCAAGCAAATTAAAAGAATCCTGCTGGAACCATTCTGGTTTGCCGTTGGGTTGGAAACAGGGTTTCACATCTCAGATCAGGACTGTGAAAGATGTGCAGGATTGAGCTGCAACCTTTTCCATGTTGTATATGTATCAACTTCATAACATGTTCCATGTTTTGTTTACTTAATGTCATAAAAAAAAGATATTTAATGCATCTGTTTCGTACTGTTAAATCAGTTATATTTAAAACTAGCTAATGATTTTTGTAAGAATCAAATACTGATTTATACCACCTAAGGAATATTAACCAATGCCTAATACCATTGGCTACCATGAAACTGGTTTTCTTAGTGAAAGAAATATTGATCACATACATTTTAAAAATGTCATAACTAGTTGCATTTGCAGCCGAACATATTTTTGCTGCTTCATTTTTAAAGCAAATGGATGGAATCTTCATGCATCATGAGGTAGGATGGTATAAATTCTGAGAAGGAACAATTATGAAGAGGAAGAAAGTTTGTAAATTGCATCTATTTCTACAATGGAGAAGATTTTCCCCCAATACCCTCCAGCATAAGGCATTCATTTAACAAAAGTAATAATTTTGTTAGATGCACCAGAAGATCTCTTGTTTTACTTCATGTCAACTAAAGATGCTTAGTAAAAGTAGTGCTCTCTGTCTTTCAGAATATATTCACAGTTAATGATTCAAAATCTCAAGGATGTACATTCATTCTGCCAAGAGATGTGAAATGACAGCGTTATGTGGTTAATTAGAAATTTTGTTTAACTTAAAAGACAGAAGAGGAAAAAAAAGTGAAACAAATACCAATATGTTAGTTGTATTTTTCAATTTCAAATAAAGTGCATCCATTCTTCTAAAATTAAAGTAAATTAAAGACGGGGAGACATTGTTTTGAAAACAAAAAAGTAAGAGAACAGTAAAACCTTGAAAGTCATAGTCACTGCTTAAGAATTTTAGAATAAGCCTGTCTTATGAAGGACCTGTTAGGTTCTATTTTGCAGTTGTTATTGATAATGTGTTTCTCAATGTTCTAACGCAGATAAAGCTCCACTTGACTTACTGAAAAGTTTGGGGCCATCTAATATTGAGGTAGAACTACGGGGTTTGGCCCCTGAAGGTGGTGGCTCAATGGAGGTGATGCTGAGCTTTCTGAGGATGATTGGGGTGATGCTGAACAAGAGGTACAACTTCGAACTCGCTCAGGCATACCTGGCACTATTTTTAAAGGTAACAATTTTCTTATTAAAAAATTATGTTAGTCCTATTTAAAATAATGATTATGCAATAAAAACCTATAAAGTGTCTGCTCAAATTATCTGAAGGGATTTTGAGATGGTTTTAAAATGTCTAACTGATTGTATCGGATGATTTGGCAATTCATTTGGTGGAAGTTGAGAACAACTTGCAAAAGATGTTGTGAAGTGGCTCTGCCAGTCAGGTTTTGTTCTATTCCTTAGTTAAAATGGGTTTTATTTTTTTGTAATATGCCTAACTTCTTAGTGGTTGTTAATTGTTAAACTAATGTATGCTCTGTCTTAAACAAAAAATGTAATACACAATGGTTGGGAAGTAAATAGACATTTTGGTGGATTTATCACTAGACATTGCAAGCCTGAGCTACTTTCCATGTCAGTGGGCTGCCTTTCTTGTGTTATCTGTGAGTATCACAGAACAGTGAAATGATTCCAGGGTGTGTGTAAGTTAGAAAGTTACACTACTGAAGCATGTGAACAGTTACTGTTAGAGACAAAGTGGTTCTGCAGAAGATTGAAACCTTTCTGAAGGACAAGTGCTTAAGATACTCTGATTTATGAAATTATGTGAAAGGAATTAATAGCAGTTTACTTGGAAAACACTGTTACAAACATTTAGACACATGTAATACCAAGGCATCCACAGCTTCTCTTCGTAACCTGTTCCATTGCCTCAACACATTCACAGTAAAGAATTTTGTCTAATATCCAGACTGAACCTACTATTTTGCAGACTAAAGCTCAATATGAAGGCTCCTAGATTTAAATTGTAGCTTGGCAAATAAATATTCCCTCCATTAAGCGGTAGTAATTGCTGCAAGATCAGAAGGTTTATCTTCCTTCTGCTTTAACAAGGTTGCCATTTGTCACATAAAGAGACCTCATCTGTCTCTATCGCTGTAGTGTGTGCTAGCATCATTCTTCTTGATGTGTGCAATGGATAATTTAAATAATAATCCTGATTGATCTTAGCACATCTGTCTAGCCTTTCTGGCCTAAAGAGGAATTTGTGGTGCAGGTCAGAAAGTGGAGAAAGTTACCCTCTAGGGAAGTGTGTGATGAGAATAGATACAGCAGCCTTGCCCTAAGATGATATAGTAAAAATATAGCAGATTTAGGACATTTTGCTGCCTTATCTCATTTAGTACATGAAAAATGGCTTGTAAAAACTAGCAAAAGTGAGGCAGTGTTAAATAGAAGAAATTAATTGAAGGAAAAAAGTCCTGTCCTTACTTGGGACATTTTCTGAAAGCGAAGTATTGTAATTGAATGGGGAAAAGAGTCTTTATTGTTTCACTAACTGCTTGTTTTTATTTTCAGTTACATCTCAAGTTTCTCTCATCGGAGCCAAAACTCTTGGAAGAATTATCCAAATTGTCAATGCAACTTGAGGAAACTTGGATTCATTTGCAGGCTCTCTTCAATCAGAGTCTGTGTGTTCTCACTTACATGAAAAGTGCTTTGCTGTAAAATACTTCAGGGTTTTGTCTGCATAAGATTTCCCTCAGAGTAATAGTAAATTTTTTTACAAAAAATACTGGATTCCAAAAATCATACTGGGTCTTGGAATCGTACAATCATTAAGGTTGAAAAAGACCTCCAAGACCATCAAGTCCAGCCTTCTGCTGGATACCACCCTGTCCACTAAGCCATATCACTAAGTGCCAGACTTAATGGTTTTTTTTAATAAAATCCCTGATTTTCCAGGGATGGTGATTCCACCATCCTGTTCCAGTTCTTCTTCTGGTGCTGTATTTTGTACAGCTACATATGGCAGAGTTTTAGAACTTGCATAACTGCCTATTTTTGTTCACTTTGGTTGGAGAAGAAGTTACTGCATGCAGCTAAAGTGTTTATTGTGTTGGTCTGTGCTGTCAATGCACAGACATTTGGATTCAAGGCCCTGAGCAACCTGACCTTGGCAGGGGGTTGAAAGTAGGTGATCTTTAAAGTTTCTTCCAACCCAAGCAATTCAATGATTCTCTGATTCTATGGCTACATAAAATGTAGCTCACAATGAAGAAATAACGTGGGAAAAAAAGAAGTGGGAATGTAACTTCCAGGCAGGAGACCAAAACCTGTATTTTTCTTAATAAAGTCATTGTTGATGCAAAAATAAAACAAAAGGTCTGAATTGTTAACACTTTTTTAACATTATTTTGAAGCAAATTAATCTAAAAATTATGTTCCTCTGCAATTAGAGCAATTTTTTTACGATGTTTGTAAAAATCAGTTGTCTTCTCACTTTTGCAGGCATCTATTTCTGTATGCAAAGATTTCCAGCTGTACTAAAAATGACTGAACTTCAAAAAAAAACCCGTAAAAACCCAAGCTAAACAAGCTAACCAACAAGACCAGATTTTTGGGAGGCTCAGTTTCATACGGAAATTGTTTCTTTTCTTAAGGAGAAAAGATTACTGGCAAAGAAGTTGAGGGATTTTTAATTAAATCTGATGGTTTTTTCTACAATTTGATATTTAGGTTTCAAACCATAAGGGTTGAGCATAGTTTGTGACCTCATCAGTGAAATTATCTTGAACTTTGTCAGTTGAGAGTACTTCCTCCCAGCAGAAGAATCTCCTGAACAAGCTTTTGGTCTATTTCACATACTCAAGCTATGTACACAGAACAACAGAGCAACTAATACAAATATATGCTGTTTCAATGAGTAAACTTGAAAGGTGACTCATTGCATTTGACAGTAAACTGAAGCAGTAGTGTGGGTCAACTGGTTTTTTTTAATGCCATCACATTGTAGAACCCCTTTTAGTCATGTGACTGGAACATTATTTGCAAACATGAAATCACACAACAACGGAGGGGAATGGCTTGAAAGGGACCGTAAAGATCTTCCAACCCCCTGCTGTGGGCAGGAGCACCTTTCACTAGACCAAGTTGCTCAGGGCCCCTTCCAGCATGACTGGATACTTCCAGGGATGGAGCATCCACAGCTTTTCCTGGTAAACCGTAATGGTGTCTCACCATTTGTCACAGAAAGAATTTCCTGCTAATATCCAATCTGAACCTACTGTCCTTGAGTCTAAAGTCATCCATGTACACATTAAATTTCTTACAAAGTTTGCTACTGAGACTTAAAAAGATCCTTTGTACCACAGAATTATTTGTTTCTGGTGATATGATTCTTGACAACCCATTGCTCCCAGTTTATTGGATTGATCTGAAGTTGTCCAAAATTCCTTAAATGTCAATGTAATGTATAATGAACCTCTCAGCATGCAGGCATTACTGTTACTCATCTAGAAGATCTTAAGGAATATTTTTCTGAATAAAGACAAAATGATCAAAGGTTAATCAGGCAGTATTTGCAGACCTGCCTCAGTGGAAGAAGGTAGAGTGGATAAAGAACTTTCATCTTGGATTATAGGAAAGGTCTGTCAAGCCGGTTACTCTATCTACAGCTGGAGGAAGGAAGAGATGTAGTATAGCAGCCTGGTTGTGTATAAAGTGATCCTTTCTCAAGCATATTACAGCACCTTTCAGCAGACAGCAATTAGATACTCTGTGACCCAGCTGTAGCCTGACAGTTGTGTTTAATGTTCTGTGACAGACCTTTTGTTCTCTGTGAGTTCATCATCTAATCTCTTTTAGAACCCATTTATCCTTCACAACATCCTGTAGTAATGGGGCCTACAATTTAATTAAGGGGAATAATGTATTCCTGTTTAAATACTCCAGACTTTCTATCTTCTAATGTATGGCTCTCCTTGAATGTGAGAAATAGCAGTTGCGCTTTAGTCTTCATCCTTCACAGACTTTGCCTCAGTGCAGTGGTGGAAGGGCATGAAAGACATACTTTATTTTGGTGAGTGCACGTCTGTTTTTTCACTGACATCCAGTTACCCTTTTTGGACACAGATGTTTAAATCTGTATGTACAAGATTTGTCTACAAAACCTTTAAGGATTGTAGAGTAGAGTTTTTCCCCCCCTTCTGTTCCCATGGTCTGCTTAATGTAATTTTAACAAAAAACTCTGAAAAAGCAGGCTATATTCTTAAAGCTGAAACCTTGGGGTAATTTTAGTGAATAATGTATATATAGCACAGTTGATGTGATGTTTACAGTCTGTATGATCTCATTAAATGTGTTTAATGCTGTTTCTTATATCATACACATGTATTTTAAGTCCACCTGGAACACTTCAATAACTTCCTTCAGAATATAGTATGTAGATATGAGTGATATCTCACTTTTATTCTTACATCTTTTTCTCAACATTCGTACTCATCACTGCTGTTTCAGGGGTGTTCTACAATTATTAAAGCTATAGAGTCTTCCACCAGTAGTTCTGATTGCTTTGTGTTCTTGTTCTTTTATTTTGTCCTTTTTACCTCACATCAAAATTGTGAACAACTTGCCATTAATAAAAAACTTCTTCAGAAATAAAAAATAATTTCCTCCTGCTAGTGGATGAAAGTAGATATTTCAGCAGCTGTTTCCTGTATTGCTCCTTTACCTGAGATGTCAGGGACAGCTTTTTGTGGTATTAGTCAAAAAATTGTTGATTACAAGTGGTAACACATATGAAAACTAAATCTGGTAATTTGGGTTTTGTGTTGCCCATAAGAACTCACTTTAGCATGGTGCTTTTGTAATGGCATATGCAACAGAACGTGGAAAAAAATCTAGATGGGTGAAGAGGATATAGTTGTTAACTCTAGGTTTTCTTCCAAACAGGGCAGCTACTGGGGATTTTACCATTCTTAAGCAATGCCAAGCCCATCTTAAGCTAGCTCTGAGTAGCAGCTTGCTGTTAAAATTCTCCATGTTACTGTATGTCACAGCACTCCTTCCAGCTTCCTCTCATCCTATGCCTGCCTCTGTTCCTGCACTTCCTTTTCACCATGATTTTCTCAGCTCTTTTTGTTCCTGAATGCAGCTGCTGCTCTTAGCAACTCCTACACACAGCAGTCCCATCAAGTTAAGTCTCTATACTACTGCTACTTTCTTTTGACTGGTTTTTTTTTCAGATTTGGTACTCCTTGTTGTTTTGACTCTAAGCCTGGTAATTGGACCTTGCTACCTGAATTTGCTACTGAGTTGATTCAGATTCTGTACACTGAACTTTGCTCCTCCCTGAACTGTAAGAAGCCTTCAGTCTTAGTGGTCTTTGCTTTCCTTTTTCATTCAAGTGAAAATAGAGGTGTTATGAGAAGATGCATGCAAACATGAAGAGAGAGTAAAAGGATGCCAATGTTTACATTGTTCAGTAGCCAGTGTAGACTTCTGACTTGAAGCACTCCAACATTTTGTACATTTCAAATTTAGCTCTTCTTCAAGAAAAACATTAGAAACATCTCATATCTGTACAAGTTGCCGTACTGCAAGTGTTGTAGTCCTAGAGTAAGGAAACTGGAAGATGCTCATTTGCACTCTGTTTATTAGAAAAGGCAGAGTATTTGTTGGCACATTTGAACTCTGGGCTACGGGCTAATGGGGCTATGTTGAAGGAGTTCAGCATTGTTTAAGCATCTCTGTCACACCAGTAGTTTTCCAGGTTGGCTGTTGCCATCAGCTGATGTTTCCTGTGTACTGTATGTTAAACTTCTCAGCACATCACCATTTGTATCTTAAGAACTGTTTGTTTTATGAAACATTCTCTTTTAATAAAAATAATTTACCTTTTTAGAGATGAGGATTCTAATCAGCGTCTTATTTGATTCAAGTACAAGGACAGGCATCTTTTACTTTTTGATATGCAGTATTTGTTAGAGACCAAAATGCTGTTATTAAATGTCCTTAACCCCTGTGCTTTTCTTTTTGTGAAGCAGTGGTGAATTCAGGAAAGCAAAATGAAAGCCAAAACAACTAAGATTTTCCTACCCTGGCTGTTATGTGTTCTGCTCTATGATTATGTGTTCCCCAGAAGGATTAAATGAGCTCTCTGATGCTTGTTGCACATCACAGAGCTTTGCTGTTTAGTAGCAGTCACTGAAAAATTACTTTCCTCCACTGATGTGTGCACTGCTGGTTTGTTTATGTGAAACAGTTTATGTGGCTAAGTGGAATTACATACTACTTCCTTGACTATCCAGTGTGCTAAGATGGGCTGACTCTATGACTGTTAAGATTACAAGTGTTTTAAAGATTCTCACCCTGAAGATCAGACCACCTCAGTGTTTTGCAGTTACCTGAAATCACCCATAGAATAAGTCAGAATAAAGTAGAATAAAATACCTGTAGAATCCTCACTCAGTTGGTATTTTTGTAGAGACTATGAAAGTAAAAAGAAACTTGCCTACTTATGTCTGGAGGATTCCTTCACCCTTTTTTGTTAGCATACTTGCCTTTCAGCTGCACAGCTGAAGCTCTATCACTTACTGTCCCTCAAGTTACCCAATGTTGATCTCAGAATGAGACACGAATTTAGCAACTCATCCCATTCATTAGCAGTCCAAACGCTTTCTGAGGGTCGTTCAGATTCACATATCTCAAAAGGATTTTGTAAGTATAGCTCACTGAAAAATATAGCCATGACATTCTTTTCTTACAATCAGTGGTGTTCCTGCTGCTCTGGAAATGTTCCATGTGTTTGCTACGGCTGGAACTGAAAAGTCCCCAGCCTGTTGTAATGCAACATGTCCCTTCCTGTCCTGTGGAGCAAAGCCCAGGTAAATGTGTTTTCAGAGTCTGTCAGGTTACGTTTTGTTGAACATCAGGTTTGATCAGACGGGGTTGTGCAGCTGGTTGTTCTTCACATTTGTGATTAACCTTTGTGTTTGCCCATTGCTTTGAGTTGTTGAAGGAGTGAGGGATGAGTGCCCAGTTCTCTTTGAAGAATTTCATTTCAACAGAATCAAGACAAATGTAAGCTATTTTAGCAGTGCTTACATCAGTGCTTAATTGAGATGGTTTATTCATGGTGCTAGAGTAAACAGCACCATCTGTACAGAAATCCCTGCAGCTCCCTTTGTGTTGGTGGGTGAGGATGACAACCCACTTGTGCATATGGAAAGGGCAGAAATACTTGATACTTCTTTTTTTTTCTTTAGTCTCCACAGGCAAATTCTGCTTCCATTCTCAGTGTGTATGTACCAGCATCCTCTCTGAGAGAGTTGGCAGCAATGGGGGAGAAACGGGTTTGAAACTTTGGAGAACAGAGCTCTGAAGTCACCTTATAACCATGGGGCTGCACAGGACTTGGCACACATGCTGTCCAGTGTGACAGCATTGGCCACCGTTGCCTGTCACAGCATTGGCATCAAGGATGTCACTGACAACCAGGTTGAGGCTGTTGAGCCCATTTTTAGCAGAGGTGGAGGATGTGGGTTTATCAAACTTTCCACATTCTATGGAGCACATGCTGCATGTGCTTTTGGAATCCATCTCTAGTGCACAAAGGGAAAGATAATTATGAACAACCAGCAGAGAGCCACAAGGGCAATTCATGCTTGCCCAAGGTGTTTGCCTTCTAGGATGAAAAGGCTGGTTGGGCGCACAAAGGAAGAGTCATGAATTTAATTACAAAATTTAGTGCAATTACAGCAGTCTGTGATTACATTATCATAGTCTATTATGAAACACTCTAAATTGCTACTCTGAAAGTCAACAGGCATGCTTTCAGTTAATATTTTGCAAATCATTATGCTTGTTCATGGCAGTCAGTCTATGTACCTTTTATACTGCGGGCTGACATAAGCATCATATTGGTTCTGCAGCACAAAGGTTTGGATTTCTTTTGCAGTTATCCGTTATAAATCAGCATTACAGAAGTTAATTTAGTCACATTGTAATTATGCCTAATGAAAGATTATTTTGTTTAATATCCCATAGCAAAGAAGCTCAATAAATTAGATGCAGGATGTTGAATAATGCTAATGGCATTCAAGAGATTTGCACTGAGGCCTAGAAGAATTAGACTGGCAAACGAGTTGAAAGTATTTCAAGTGAATGGCTGATAAAAAATTATTCTAAAATTGATGTGTGCCAAAACTTTGCTGTTTTATAAGTTCTTGCCTTTTACCCATGGAGATTTCAATTTTGTGTATCACCACTGTATCATGTTCCCTGCTGCAGCTATAGATCTTTCTTCTTTTTACAATAGCTTCTTCAGCCTGACTATTTCATAACCATGTGGTAACAAAATTTTATGCTTGAGTAAAGACTCTTCCTGGGATACAAGATGCTTACTCTGGGAATGGTGGGAGGCCCAAGAAACGCTGTTTGAAGAGACTGCAAACCACATAGCCAGCTGAGAAAAAGGTGCAAAGTGCGGTTTTCTTAGTGTGAAGGTGGTGCCTAGAAATGTGTTTCTGGAACAAGACTCTGGTGCTTGGGCTTGGAGACAGCAAATTGTACAATAAACGGACTGTGATGTATCTACAGGAGCTGGGTGCTTACTGCGACTAGATCTCCTTTTTCAGTCAGGAAAATGCATGAAGTGATTTAAAGCACCTGTGCAATCAGAAGTAGGAAAGGTTGTCTGTCATCAGGAAGAGAATGGGCCCCAGTACAGTGGTACTTAACCCAGGAGAGAAAGTCCTCTCTAAAGACGCTGTCCCCATTACAGCATCTCTCTCAATAAGTAGTGGAAAATGGCCTCAATATCACAGGAGCTACAGCAACTACAGAAAAACCTGCTTGGAGAAGAAAAACACAGAGCCATCATTTTACACAAGAGAACTTGTAGATAATGAAGTAATACCAGTATTCCTGCAGGGAAGCAAGGTTCTGATTGCTGAAAGCCCATAATGAGTAAAGACAAATTCATGTATCTCCTCTTCCTTGCTTGGCTGTGGGAGCATTGTGGCTGTGCTGTAGAAACACTTTTTGCCCTTATAGTGAATTGACTGCAAGATCTGTATGCCTTACATTATTGCTAAGGTCCTTTACTTAGACAAGATCACAGGGTCCAAAAGTGGCCCCCAACTGGCCAATATTGAGGATATCACCTGCAAGTTGCAATCCTGGCCTTCTTTGCAGGATCAAACAGAATGATTTCTGCATAAACAGAAGGTTCAAATCTGGAATTCTGCCTTTCTGAGAACTGATTTGATTTTCTATATTAATTTGGATTCAAGTCTGTCTATTGTGATTGCCAGTGTTGAGACCTTAAAGGGCAACAGAAAGAAGTTATGTAGTGGAAAAATAAAAAGATACTGGCACAGTACTAACTTTATAAAAGCATGTGAAAAGTGTACTGATTTTTTTCTCAACAGAATCCAATTAGTGAGATATACTGAATGTTTCTAGGAGTTGTCAAGACCTGAACAGATTTGTCTCTCTAAACAGAAGGTTAAGGTACAGATTATTTTTTCATGAAAATATCTGTTTCTTTGAGCTTGGGCAATTTTAAATCTAATTTATAACTATTTAATAATCTTGTTTTAGATTATTAAGAGAGTACTGAAATTATCAAAATGAAAGGAAAAAAATCCTGAAATATTAGGAGAGAAATAGTGACATAAATTTTAATCCTAAGGGATAATGATACTGAAAATATTATGTGCTAATGAAGGCGTACCATGTTAGATTCTCTGCTGCATGCATATGAGAATGTTTTCTAACTGAGCCCAGTACCTGGTATTTAAAGAATAATTCTTGATTATATCATACATATGTAAGTAGACTATTTTGACATAACTGAGGAGAGGCTGTTCTTCATTGAATGCCTTTTCCTTTCATGCTCTAAGGAAACGCTTTGAAAATATGGCAATTTTTTTTCAAGCAGAACCACAGTACAGCCTAGATACTCATTCCTCAGGTTATGTATCATCCTGGAGCCACAGATCATTACAGATGGTACCATTAATCTTGACATAACCTGCTGTTATGACCCCAACTCCATTAAAGTCTTTGGACTAAGAAAGACAGATGGAGCTCTGGGATTAGCAATAGTTGGCCCTATGGGTTGTTACTCAACTTCAACATGAAGCGTGAGTTCCTTGATAGGCCTGGACAGCCTAAACAGAGACATAATGTACTGACTGAGGCATCAGATGAAGAAGTTCCAATAAGATGAATTTAAACCTATTTTATTTGATCTATCAAGAATTGTGGGCTCATGCCCAGGAGTGGAGTGTCAGTGTTAAGCTGAAAGCTGATGCTGGAGAAGAAACGAAACCCAAACTATGATGCTAGAATATTCTTGTCATCTCAGTGAGTTCCATCAGTAAATGGATGGTTACAGTAGCCTCTCTGAAGTTCAGCTTTATATGCTACTCCAGATTTTTTTGTTATTCTGATTTAAGTACTTTTTAAAATACTGGTTACAGTTCTAAAAGAGTTGCTGTGGTCCAGGTAACCATTAAGCTGTTTTAGCTGTCTGCTTTTAATAACCGTCAGTCCTAAATGAACTGTCAATTAAAATGACAGATTTCTGTTGGTTAGAGATATCTACAGTGAGTCTCTAGTCAGTGACAAGAAACAGGCTTCTATGTTACAAGACAGCCTGCTGTAATAACAGGAAAAATATTTTTATAATAGGCCATAAATCAATTTCCTACTGTCTTTCCACAATAAAATAGTATGTTGTTTTGAAGAGATTGGAGTTAAAGCTTTAAATGAGACTTTTGTAAAACCTACAAAGACAAGATTGCTACATAAGTTCTTGAATTTTACTTAATCATAATTGAGAACTACATTCAGAAAGGCTAAATAACTCTTTTTGTGTGCCTTGGAGAACATTAAACAAAATAATTCTCTGTCTTTAAACAGAAAAGGACAACTGGCAGATTCAAATTATGTTTTAGTGTCTGTTGTTCTGTTATAATTATTCTACATTGCCACAGACTTCACCTCCCACAAATAGTAACCTCACTAGATATTGGAAACACATATTTGTAAAAGCAACAGACAAATGAAAACCATTTAAAATTATTTTAAATCAAATAAAATAAGAAGTATCATGATTAAGAGAATTATGTAATTTTCCTCCTTTTCCAATCAGTCAAAAGACACTCAGATTTCCTCCTAACTATGACTATTATCCCCCCCAAAACCAGAAAAGCTGTTTACTAGTATTAATTGATAAGTTTCCAACTATGCCAATCTCCTCTCATTTTATGTGCAATGGTTCTTGCAGTATTCACCCCACTGTTTCCATATATAATCTACAGGAACTGGAAGAGCTGATTCAAATACTGTGGACACATCTGGTCAATTCAGCATTTATTTGTGTTCTGTAGTTCTAAGCAAAACTCTTTCTTTACATTGTTTAGTTTGCTTTTCTCCTTTAACTAAAAGGGAAGGTGTCTTACTAAAATGACAGGATTGTTACTCAGATTGTACTAAGATAAAGGAAAAATCGTATTTGTTCCATTAATCTTTTTAATTTCCACTCTAGGATTCAAACTGTAACAATTATCTTTTGTTACAGATTGTTTCTATTCCTATTAGAGAAGGACTTGAAAGGCAGGTGCTTCTTTTTCCATTGTTGTTTTGTTAGCAACCACTTTCTGAGGAGCCAATTCTCAGTCTAACCAGCACCCGCTCATTTTATGATTTTGGTAATAATTTCCACTTCCTCAGTGGGAGATTCAAAGGCTAAAAGTGCTTGACTTGGATAAATTTAACTTGAAAGCAAACTGTGAATAGCTAAGTGTTGTCAGAACTGTGTGACTTGGAGGAAAATAGGCCATATAGCATAGTGCCATGTAGAAACATCTGTATATTGTCATTCAGAACTGTTACCCAGAGATTCAGTTCCCAGCTGTGTCTTACAGGCCTGAAAAGCTTTGTGCTAGCTCGCTATCTCCTGCTTTTCTCACCATGCAATCTTGATACACCTGTTGTTGCTGAGTGTCCTCTAACAAGTCAGCAGAATGGCCAGAAATAATACACAGGAATTCCAACTCTTAGCTCAAACTCTTATGCTACAACTCAGAATTAGTCCTGTCTTGAGAAAACTGGAACTGTAAGAAGAAGAGTAGTGAAAGTTATGATTTCTGCATTCATTGTAAGCCAGACTAGAGATAAAACTATCTTTTTGTTTCCATTGTGTGATCAACTGTATCTTTGTGAAGATTGCCGCTCAAGCATTTTACCCAGGAATTGCTAATGACACAACCTATATTCTCCATCTCCTCACAATTAATCTGTATGCAACCAGGCTCCCTCCTCCCTTGCCCCCTCCTTTTGATTTTCTACATCTTCAGTATGGGTAAAATTAAAACAGAAGCAACTGAAAAATTATCTCTTATAAGGAAGGAAAAATGTGTACCTATTCAAAGTAGATATACTTTGTACATATAAACACTGAACAGTGTAGGTACTCTTTTTCATGAAATTAAAAATATTTACAATTATTTTGTGTTTTGAATGCTTTCATGAAGAACCATGAAGGCTGATTATTTCTTGAGTTGTAGACAGCATGGGATAACTGCAAACAACAGAGTGTAAGTTGCTGGCTGCATCATCCTCTTAGTTACCAAGCTAACTATTAATCTGGGAAAAAAATACAGGCAAACCTCCTGGAATCCTATTGCAGTTTTTAAGAATACCTTTAAAAAACATGAGCAAAACAAACCCCACAAACAAACATTAAAAATTCACAAAATCGCAAAGCAAAGGTAACTAACTTAAATTATTGTTTTCAGGTACTTCATGAACTAACAATTACCACTTCTGGATTAAAAGTCAAAAGCTTATTCAGAGTATATAAGCTTTTTGTTAGTAATATGCCCTTCCTTCTCAAACTCCAAAATCTTGATTCCTTTCCATTGCAGGGAAACTGTTTCAAAGTAACATTGTTTTCCTTTGGAAATTTTATGTTAAACAGCTTTGGATGAGATCTGGGCACAGGAGGATAGGTCTTCAGGTCGTGCTGACCCCGTGAAATGTAGTGACTGTGCTTTTGCAGGTTCTTTTCATTATATGAAGCCATTAGCATTAAACGAACAGCCTCATTTATGATGTCATGACCAAAGCACTCTTTCTCTTCCTCATAAACTGAGAGAAGATAGACATAGTTGGAAACGTAATCAATTGTATGGGGTAAACTGGCAGCTGGTGAGGTGTGTTCGGCCTTGGATTATCATTGTGGAGCATCTCTGTTGTAAAAGCATGACCTGGTGTTTAGCACTTAAAGAGGCAGAAAAATTGCTAAGAATATGAGTAGTTTATGTTCTCTGTTTTGCACACACATTTAAATGTTTACATAATTTAATGGGATCTCTTACATTGTTTGCAGACTCGGTAACTTCTCTAAGGCTCTGTATAAACTTTAAAAAGCATATTCAGTGTTAATGTTCAAGTACTCTAAAGCGAATGCAGGGCACTGATAAATTATATGTGACATTTATTATGCTACATTCTGTGGTGACCCAAAGCTAATGGAAATTACAGAGTATTGTGTGCCTGTATTTGTTCCCATTACAAGTACTTGTTCTCAGTGGCTCTTTGGGCTGCTCATCTTATCTATTTATCTGTTTAGTGGCTTGAGCTGCCTGAAGTCTTTCTAATTCCCATGATCAGTTCCACTTCTGTAAGGACAAATACAGGAGGAGGATCATAATGAGAGGAAAGATGTGTGCTAAGGTTGAAGATATGGGTGTTAGCGACCTGCAAATGGCTCTTAAAGTCTCTGCTAACTTTGGGCAGCAGGTTTGTTACTGGGACCAGACAGCTTGGTTCCTGAGAAACACAAGGGTCTGCACAAGCCTGAACTTCTTAACTTTGGGATAAAACAGGAGGTTCAAGAGGGGATGTGGGGTAGATGGTTCAGGAGCGCTGTACCTGTCTACTCCCTTACCTACTGGGGAAAGGAAGAGGGCAACACACAGCCGGGAGCTTAGGATAAAAAGAGGGTGCTCCCTCCAAAACCCCGAGAGACAAAACCCTGCAGGCGTGTGCCCCAGTGGACACCATCCCTTTATTAGACTAAAGCTGAAGGACTCCTCTGTCTCCATTTTGGACATAAGCCTCTGGCCTTTGTGGATTTTCCTGACAACAAGAAGGATCAAAGTTGAAAAAAGGTAAAAGCTTGCAGTTATTACCAGAAAACTCTGCAGAAAAGCAGAGTTTTCTGCAAGCAAAAATCTTGCAAAACTAGAACAGAAAGATGTTCTTTTCTCAGATCTGTCACCATCTCTCAGTGCCTTAAATAAGACAGTAATATATTCTTGAGTTCCTTCATCAATGAATCAGTGCTCAGTGTGTCACTGTTACCAGGAATTCAAAAGATTTTTTTTTTTAATAAATGAACAAAATGGAGTGTCAGACTAGAAGGAAATATCCTTCTCAATATGCAAGTAACACTTAGGCACATAAAGGCTGTGGCTCTCTCTGTGCCAGCGTGTCATATTGTGCTTATACATCTTGTTAGCACAGTTGCATTTAGCTCTTGCAAAACCTTTCCAGCGGTTGGACTTCCGTAACTGTCAGAATGATTAAGTAGTTTGGATGCCTTCCAAGGCTCATTCTTTTCCCAGTAACCTAGATTGTTTAAGATCAAGCGTGTCAGAGAGAAAAAAATATTCCCCAGCAATGTGGTGCAGACATTCACTGGACCTGACTGAAACCAGACAAGAATATGGTTTGTTGCAAATTTATATTGGCAGCTCTTGATCGTAAGTGTCAAGTTTAGTCATATTAAGATTCCTGAACAATTTTCATGTTTGGCCTTCTGAATTATGGAGAGGGAAATAATCTTCTGATGGCAGGTGGTTAAAAGACTGTCATCTATCCCATGCATGTAGGAAGAACATTATAGAATGTTGAAATTCTACAAGGATGTAAAGAAGTGTGTTGGTGGTCAGCCCCTTCTACTGAATGAGGCACTTTCATCTTTGTTTTGAGTGAGGTGTGTCGTGAGTGTGGTCATGGACTCTAAATGAACTCAAAGGCAGAAACAAGTATTTTTGATGTTTGGTGATGACTTGAAAAAACAAGTTCTTGAACACTTGCTCACAGCACTCTGGCCCTGTGCAGTGTCCTTACCTTTAGTACCTTCAGCTCAAAAATTTTGCCTCACTGCAAAATTTGATTCTTTTGGTCAAGTCTTTTTAGGAGCAATTATTTAATCTTGAAAATGTCCAGACATTCTTCCTCCATGGTAAGCATCATCATGTTTTAATAATGATATTTTTATTATACTTTCTAACTACCTGAAGGAATTTGATTTTCTTGTAAAAGCCAATGACTTCACCATTGCTGAAATACTGTCTGAGAGAGGAAGGGAGGAAAGGGCTAGGGAGGTAAGGGAGGGAGGTAGGATGGAAGGACGGAAGGAAGGAAGGAGTTAGGCTTTAGTGGACCTGGACAACAGGATTCATCTATGATACTGAACTCATTGCAACAGGAGAGAGTAGTGGGAGAAGAGGTCAGCACACTTCAGCAAGTGAAGGCTCTTCAGATATATAAAACAAATGTTGAATTTTTTTCTTCATTTTTGCATTCAATATAGTAATCTTTCCTTTTTTTAAAACCACAAATGCTCTATATGCTGTCTGCATTATGTTGGCTGTATCTTGTTGTATATTCAAAGATTAAAATCTGTCCAGGATATTTTTTAAATTGAAGGAAGGCATCACCTTTAAGATTTTACCTTGTATCTTCAGATGAATAGACTTTACCAGCTGCAAGGCAGCAAAGATATGCAGTCATGTTAACTCACACTATCCTCTCTCTTTTTTAGGCTAGGAGACATTTTCAGCAACTTGGCTATCTCATGGTCTTCTGGGTTTTTTTTTTTTTTTAATTTCAAATAGCAAATTATTTGATGCCTGCTGGGAATAAAATTCCATTCTAGCTAATGCTGTTACAGAATGAGCATGAGCATGGTAATAGCAATGATGTAAGCACTAATTGTGAGTATAACAGTTTTCCAGGAAGAAGGCTTGAGATGCAAAAATGTAAATTCACTGAAGATTTCCATATTTTAATGATAAAACATATGTGATAATTTAATCAGGAGATTCTGGATGGGAGAATAAGGGGCAGGGAAATTACATGCTGATAGCATCCCACTGGTGATACTCTCCTTATGCTGCCAGAAGGCAACAGATAGTTTTGACCTACCATTTAATGAGAAAATGAGATGCCACTAGAGTATCATTTTGTAACTCTCAGATATTCCTCAGTATCCTTCTGCTTTCATCTGCTAGTTTGCATTCTGGTTATAAAAGTTCTGCATCTATTGTAAAAACTTTGAGAGCAAGTGGGAGAGGCTGGTGTGGGGAACATACTCAGCCACTGGAAGTTGTCTGCAGCCACTAACGCCCACAAAATTTAAATTTGGTCTGTCATAATGTCTGTTTGCTTTCACAAATGAGGTCCCTAGTTAATATTTCCTCCTATCCTATGAATCATCACAGCAGTCTCAGTACCTGTGTCCATACACAGCCTCTCCATCCTCCACCAAAAAAGTTCTTCCCTCTGCTAGCATTAGTTGCTTTCCATCACTTGTAA
This sequence comes from Cisticola juncidis, assembly GCA_013400215.1. Lineage (NCBI taxonomy): Eukaryota > Metazoa > Chordata > Aves > Passeriformes > Cisticolidae > Cisticola > Cisticola juncidis. The sequence goes on from VXBR01007202.1 coordinate 75,432, forward strand.
AGGTCTGTTTCTTGTGCCTCCCCAGCCAATTTCCAATTTGTACCTATTTATTCTTCAGAGCAGTAGCCTCCTAAATTAAAATGTAGTCAGCATATTCTATACAGCACCACATTAATTAGGCATTGTTGCACAGGGATCCTTATTTTCAATAGAAAATATAGAAGATTCAGCCTCAGAAGCAGCTTTTTATTTGCCACCTGGTTATTCTTTCTGTGGGAAAATCAAACCTCCCTGTACTTCCAAGTGTATGAACTATGCTGATAGTTCACAGATGCACTTGAATACATTAGACTACTATGAAATAATGTCTTGTCATGAGGAACATCTCTCTAGCAAACATAGCATAAGTTCCAGACTCAGTCCCTGGAGTCTTTCTCCTTTGAAATTTGTATGAACTCTTGCTGCTGCAATCCTGTTTAAGAGTTGACAGTGTTTTCAGTTTAAAATCAGCATTTTTAAAAAGTCAGCATGCAAACATGATAGTGGCAGAAAATTTAGTACCTACAGATGACCTAGGCATAGGGTCTTCTTCTTTTCTTGGCTCTGGGGCTTTTAAAAAGAATATACACGTATCTGATCCTTGCAATTTCTTTCAATATAAGAAAAGATGATAGAGACTGCTGGTTGGGGATGATGCTTTCTGTAGTCTATGAGAAAAGTTTGCAGTTTGTGTAGCTCTGATTTTAAACAATCTGCACATTTTAGGAAGTTGGCAGGGAAGTTCAGAAGGTCCAGTGGCATGGAACTAAGGCTTTTTCTTCAAAAAGTAAGTTTATATTCACCAATCCACTTAGATTTTTACTTGGTTCAGCAAGATGTACACGGAGGCTTAATTTTCAGTAAAATCTATGACATGAACTGAAGCCCATTCTTTATGCCTTGCTAATAAAGGTGCTAGATCTAGAAAAAGAGCCTCCTTTCCAGGATGAGAATGCAGTGTGAGCTGGAGCTGAAAAGAGGAGAACCTGCCCTATTCTTGGTGTGGTACTGCTGATTAGACAGCTGTAATCAGCCAGGAGGAACTGAAGCACCTGATTGCCTGCTCCTGCACTTAAGACTTTAAAAACACATTTCTGGGAAGAATAGTTCATGATAAAATTACCTGTGACCACAAGGGAGGGGATCTGAGAGCCCAGAGTGCACTTCCAGAGTTCTGTATAATGGGTCATGGTCCAAATTCATCAGAAACCAATTCTTGTTGTTTCAGGCTGAAAGCAGATAAGCTTGTTTACAAGAGCTGGTCACATGTGCCTGTATTGATAAGTCTGTGCATGGCCTATGTGTACGGCCTCTACACAAGTCACTTCAGCGTAAGTCCATGGTAACCAATCCCACTCATGTGAGTGGGATCATGCATTCAGCCCCGTGCTTGCCTGTCTCTAATTTTGTCAGAGGAACACGTTGAATATAGGATGTTTAAAGCTGTTTAAAGCTCTTTGCTCTGTGATGCTAGTCTGGCTGTCATACCTTTATTCTGGTTTTCTCATTTGTAGCCTTTGGCAGAGCCTATTTCTAGATGCAGCATTTTAGTAGAAAATTTATGCTGTCGCTGCAGGAGTGATTCTCTGGTTCAGTGGGAGAAAAAGAGAAGGGTTTTTCTCTAAAAATCTATCACTAATTTAGTATCGGTGGTATAACCTGTATTCTTGAAAATACATACCTTATGGTGAGTTCGTTTCTAGAAGAAAAGCACTCCCTTAAGTGGTCTTAAGTGAAGATCTGGCTTTGGTGTTTTGGTTTATTTTTTTAACTGGGAACAAAGTTTGGGCTGAAATTATTTGGGTTTATCAAGATCTAATAACAATATTAGAATTCTGCAGAAATGTGTCATTGTAGGTGTGTAAACCAGCATTCTGTTCTACAGAAATACTGTAGAACAGAATACTGTAAATACTGTTTTTTGAGCAAGTCACTGAGGATTCAGAAATCCAAACTGCAGCAGGAAGATTAGATTCTTTAAAAGAAGCTGATATAAAATGCAACATGCATTTAAAAACTTTATCTGAAAATTGCTTATTGCCAGTTATACATACCAGTTATATATAGAATAAAGACAGTCCTACATGTCTCAGTGATCTGTTTTTCATCAGACCTTCATTGTTTGTTTTAAACATTTTGCACATATCACAAGGCCTCTCTTATGAAAGTTCTGGGTTTGGTAGCCTAGAAAGAAGTTTGTAAGTTTGACAAAAGCATCCTGTATAGCATGAGTTGCTGTAAAGTTAGGGTACCCTTAATTTCAGTATTCTATTTGCCTGTTTTCCCCTTTAATAACAGGATGACTCATGTGGCTTCCAAGTTAACTTAATTTTATTATTTTTCTAGAACCCCTATTCTATGTCATGCAGTTAGTCAAAATGCACACAGGGTACTGAAGAAATTATTTTGATGAAAAAACTGCACACAATACATAAGAATACAGGCAGAAATTATACTAGCAGTTACTGTGCCTGAAAATGGTAGACATGGCCAAACCTTGAACTTCTTTCTTGTTTTATTTGCAAATTTTTTTAACCACAAAATTGTTTTCCCTCTGGCAGAGCATCAGGTCACAGGTGAGGCTGCTGAAGATTAGTACAAGGAGAAATATGCAACTTAAATGTTGGTTTCTGAGAGCAGTGGCTCTCACAGGTGTTGGAGGAACTCAGGCCTTTCTTTAATAACTTCAAAGTCTGGCTTGAAAATACTGTACAGGTTTAGGGGAAGAGTAACAGAGTAGAGACATAGATGACCCATGTGGTTTCCAAAGTATTTTATCAGTCTCCTACTTAATATCTGAAAGTCTACTGAGAAAAATAATATTTGGGGTTGTGATATTTATGGTGATGCTAATGCCTGGAGAGGTTGACCTATAACAGAGGCTAGACAGAGTTAAAGGAATAAAGTAGGTATGTATTAAAAGGCCTTAAAAGTATACACCTTGGGCAGTACAAAAGCCTGGCCAGGGCTCTGCCCAAGATGGACCCAAGACTGATGTAAGACAGACAATGGGTCACAATTTTTCACACTGCTGTAAGTTTTGGTTCATTTACATGTTGGAGCTAATTGTCCAGTTACAGCTTCAGGTAATGAAGTCCCATCCTCCTGCTTTGCTCTCTTCAATTTGACATTTTTTATGCTTTTTGGGCCTGAGGCTGTAACAGTTGTCCTTGGATCTCAGGCTGGAAAAGGATTGTTTTGTCTAACTACCCTGTGAAAAGAGCTAACTAAACATTTAACATTAATTCAGAGCCATACACTAAGGCAGTACAGAATCTGAAAAATATGAAAGCTAAAACTTAAAGCATCTATGCTACAGCATCCACTTCACTAAGCTTTTCTCATGATTATTCTATGATTCTATGACAAGGTGCTAAATTGATGTCATCACTTCTGGAAAATCTTCACACCTTCAGAGCACTTAACCTCCTGCTTTTTATTATTTCCACTCATTTGAATGTTGCAGTGGCTGATGCAGGTTTTTTTGGTCTCTTGTCATGACCTGCTAAATGGTTTTTCTCCTGGTAACCCAGCAGGAAAGAATTACCCAAGAAACGCCTGTGAGTGCTGCCCAAAAGCATGGTGGTTTTTGCCATGTTAAGCTGCGTGACTATGAAAGGTGAAAAATCATAGCCAAGATAAATGTACCAAACAGATGGTTCTTCAGTGTCCTGTCATTTCAGCTTTACAGTGTTACTAAGGAGTTTGGGATTTTGGTTTTGTTTGAATTTTTTTCTGTTTGTTTGGGTGGCCATTTTTTGCTGGTTGTTGTTGTCTGTGCTGCTACTGCTTCTCTGTCATAGAACTGAGGACTACCTTCTCCAAAGGAAGAAAAAGAAAAGCTCAATAGGAATCCAGAGTACTCAGAGCTAGACTCAGTAAATAATTTTGTATTAAAAAACCCCAAAACGCTGGAAGAAATAAAAGTTTTATATATGTTTGCTATATGTTTTCGAAGTTAAATATTCTACTTAAAACCTTTTGTTGTTTTAAAAGTTCTACTGAAAACGAAGTTTTTAATCTCAGTTTGGGTTAACTTCTGAAAAAGTTAACCCAAATTGAGTCTGATGAAGTATTTTGTTTACTTGAAATAAGTCACTTGCCTTTTACTGCAACGCCCAAAAATACTGACAGTAAGTTGTCTTAAATAAGTTAGTGTGGGTTTTCGCCAACCAACCAGGGTGTCTCCTGCAGAGCCAGAAATGAAATACACAAACAAGTCTTCATTCTGGTTAGGAGCAAAAGCTTTCTTGTTTTCTCTCATTTCAGACAGCAGGTTCTTTCCAAATGCAGTCAGAGAAACATAAGTAGCTCTGCCATTCCCCTGTTCACTTTGATAGCTCACATTTGCTTCCCCATGTGAGTTAAGATGCTTGTCTATGTAACTGCTGACATTTTGTACCAGTATTTGCTAAAAAACTAAGGAAATATGAAAGTGGCAAGTAAAATTGAAGCAGTCTTGATTTTCTGGAAATCTTGTGTAGAAAAAGGCAAGATTAGCTGGCTAACAGACCAACATAACATTATCAGTGCACTTTCATCTGCTGTTGTAAAAACCCCATTTTCCATATCAGGATCTAACTGTTGTTAGATTGTCCCCCCTGAAGGGGGACTGGTGACAAACTTCCTACAAGATGTCTGACCAGATATTTCTTACACTTCCAGCTGCTAATAGGCTTAGTGATCGTTGGCGCTGCAGAAGTATAAACCAATGTTTATTTCCGATCTATTATTAAAATAATACAAATATTTGTTCAACCTTTAACAGGACAAAAAAAAAAAAGTGTTAAATGCCTCTATCGAAGAGACAGGAAGTGTGAGGAACATACAGCAAGAGTAGCTTGGAGAGTGCTTAATGATTTAGTTTGTTTCCATATGCTGATTAGTGATTTTACCATTGCCTTCCTACACAAGAGTGCTATGGAAGCAGGAGGTATTTTGTTCAAGTGCAAAAACCCCTTTCTGTACATCTACAGTAATTATGTGCAGATCAGAATTCAAATTATACTTGTTTTTTTACCTATACCTTGTTCGGCAAGGTATACCAGCATTCAAATTACACTTGCTTTTTTACCTTGTCATTTACCCTTGTGAAGGCTGAAGGACTATTTATATCCTCTTAGTGAACTTAGCTTCACTGTGAAGACTGGTCCAATGCAGGGTAGGACTTTTAAAATATATTTTGAATATAAGCAAAAAATTGACAGATCCATTTGAATGCTATTCTGATTTATGATCATATCATTTGATTTAGTGAAGAATTTTTCACTGAAATCAATGTTCAATATTTCAGTGATTGCATTTCTGTTCAGATTTTTTAAAAGTAGTTATGTGATACTACTTAAGAAAATCAGGATATCCTTAAATATGTGTAAAATTTTACGGGCAACAAGAGGAATTTATGAGTCTTTGCAAAGTGATTTATATGAGTCAGATGTTGCCAAGGCTTTTAGGTACACTTCATAAATCAGGGGTCTAAACAATGGTAAGATTATTTACAGTAGGAAATTAATGTGTGAGAAATAAACGAGAGGAATTGTTTTCACAAGTAATGAAACTGCTCTACATTTTGCTTTGCTTCAGATTTACAGAATTGAGTTTGCATGGCAGGGTTTTGGTAGAGAGAAGGTGATGGAATCAATTCCAGCGTGTTCAAAGCCAGACTTGCTGCTGGATGAGTGAGAACACCTCTGGGGTAGCACTGCTAAGAACAGAGAAAAAATCCCTGCAAAACAGGTCAGGAGTCCAAGGAGAGGAGCAAGATTTGTGAGATTACCAGCCCTACAGGCACCAAGGTCACTTAGTGGGGAAGGAGGGCCAGGCACAGAAGCAGATTCCCCTGCAGACCCATGGTGCAGCCCATGGTGAAGCAGCTGTGTCCCTGCAGCCCATGGAGACCTCACACCGGAGCAGGTGGATGTGCCCAAAAGAGGCTCTGATTCCATGGGAAACCTGTGCTGGAGCAAGCTCCTGGCAGGCTTTCATGAACTCCTGGGGGCCCTACACAGGGGCAGTGAGTTTCTGAAGGACTGCACCCCAAGGAAGGGACTCAGACTGGAGCAGTTGGTGAAGAACTGCAGTCCATGGAAAGGATTCATGTTGGAGAAGTTCATGAAGGGCTCTCTCACATGGGAAGGGACCCCGTGCTGGAGCAAGGAAAGAGTGTGGGGAGTCCTGCCCCTGGAAGGAAGCAGTGGCAGACACATGTCATGAACTGACCACAGCCCCCACTTCTCGTCCTCCTGCAGCATGGGTGGGCAGGAGACAGATAAAAATGGAGTAAAATTAAGAAGGGAGAAGTTGGAGAGAAGGTGGTTTAAGTTGAATCTATTTTGCCTGTGATGGCAACTGCTGAGTGACACCACAGGAACTTTTGCTTGCTTGTATTTTCTTTCTCCTGCCCAGCTGAGGAAGGTGGTGATAGAGCAGCCTGGGTAGGAACCAGCCAGGGTCAACCCAACACTACGGCTGAGGTCATAATGCAACACACAGGTGGAAACTGTCAAATACCATCTCTACACATGGTATCCAACTCACTTTACGGAAAATTCTACCTGGGTGCCTTATATTCTACATTTAATCTTGTTCAGTTTTAGCTGGAAAACAGTGGTTGAAGGGATAAGTATATTAATAAAATAATACATTTGTTCAGTCTGCAAATATTATCATTGTTTTTAATTCCCACCATAGAATTAAATGAGTGTACATATTTTAAAAATTTAGCCAAACAAGAATTTAAATAAAGTGAACTGCAGCTGATTTTCTTAAAGTGCAAATGAAATTCATACGTTGTGCTTGAAAATGCATGATTTTATTGGTGTTACATGTTTGAATATATATGTATATCATATAGAGAAGAAATTGCAGTGCTGTGACTTGGAAATTCTGACTTCTGTTTTGCCTTGGAGGGATTCAGATTTGTTTTTGTTTTACAAGATGTAGCATATTTTTATGAAAATATAATCTCATATGATCTTGGGTCATGAGTGAATTTATTAGGTATTTCCAATATTTCTGAGATTTTATGAAAACTGCAGAAATAATTTATGATATACGTACATATGCCTGCACTTCTATCGGTAGGTTTAATGATACTGAGCTGCTGAATAATTGGTAGGACTTTGCATTTCAGCAGCAGCTTAGTGTAAGATATCCCTGTGTACACCCTTCCATGACAGTAACTACTTTTGAATTGTATTAAATACAGAGTAAAAATCTTTATGTGGATGGATGCTTATCAGGGAGCAGAACAGATGCTGAAAGGCTTCCTTTTACCCAACAGTAAACTCTTCTTGTGCTTGAAAGTTAAATTAGTTGCAGTGAATTTTCAAGAATCAAAATGGAAAAATCCAGGAGTTATATGGAGAAAGCTGAGCACGGCGAGGAAAGTTGGAGCTCCAGGGCTTTTATACAAGAAATGTTGAAAAGTGAAGCTGTTAGGTAAGAGCTTTATATCTGAGCAGAGACAACCTCATGCAGGCCTGAAATAGGCACCACATTCAGGTGAGACAAAGTGGGTTTAAATTTGTGTTTTCCTACTCCTCTCTTCTACGTTTGTTCACAGATAAGCTTATAAATATTACTTCCTGGGGCACAGATGCCTTTCTGCTATGTCTCTGGTCAAACTGTGTCAGAGAAATATTGTTACTGGTGGTAGGGCCATACGAATCCAATGACTCAAGGGCCCTGTAAAAGAATAAAAACCCCAAAACATAGACATTCAGTCTAGAGGGGAGTAAATGGAGTAATTATTCTCTGAAATACTCAAGTGCAGGAATATTCACTCCTTGGAATTTCTGCATAAACATTTTCCCATGAGTGTTGTCTCATTTTCAGATCCCTCAACAAAAGCATCAGGTCTGTCTCTTGAAATTATTGTCCTCATAGAGACCAAAGGTGCAGTACAGTACTGGACCTAAACACAAAACTAAATAGTTAACCTTTACTTTTGAGTTGGATGTTGTTGTAATATCTGGATTTTTTTTTTTTTCTGGAGTTAGATCTTTTCTAGAACCCCTTTAGCTAATACAGCAAGCCTGTTATCATCAGTATCAGCCAGGGCACTCAAACAGATTAGATTGCAATTGAACAAGACCATATCTGGATACTTAATCGGAAAGATGTACAAAACAATATCAACAAACTACAGCCATTTCCTGTCTCATAAAAGCTGCAATTTTCCTGAATTTGCAGAACTGGAAGCAATTAGATCAGAAATCAGGATAAATTAGGATAGCTATGTTTTCTCCTCTGTACCATGCTCTGGGTACAAACTGTTTGTGTTTCCCACTGTTGTCACTGGCACTCAAGTCACAAGAAACCCAGTCACAACTAGAGTACAGTTTACAGCCCTCTCAATTTATAGCCACTAAAATATGAGGCAAAGGAGTGAAACAAAGAAGGTCTGTTCCATAATGGATGGCAGCAGTCAGAACTGATGGCCTCAATTGTTTTTCACAACACAGCACAGGTTTATTTATTTTATTTGGGGTAAGGGGAGGTCACAGAATCAGACTACTGGAAAGGCAAGATTACTAGCTGCTCTAGCTAGTAACTTAGCTGCCTTTTGGAATAGCAGTAGTGGTAGACCTTGGATTCCCTTTGACTTTAACTGTGGCTGTTCAGTTATTGGTAATGGATCAGCTACAGAACTCACTTTACTGCTAGAAAAAGTGTTGAGGTGCTGGCAATGGAGAGTTAGCTTTACACCTGTAGTAAAAAATCTTGCATTGCTGTATCTATTTGTATTCGTATGGGAAAACCAAGCAGACAGCTTAGACTGCCTCTCCCTGCTGGGCAATATAACACTGAGGGACCTGCTGATTTTTTAACTCAGTTTTTCTCACAAGTCAACAAAAGGACATGCACAACCACTGACTAACTTTTAAAATTAAATGAGTGGCAGTTGTTACCCTTCAAATGATCCCTTTATGGGTTTTTTTTGGCACCGGCAAAACATACATTTTAGGAAATAGGAAAAACGTGTTTTAAGTATTAAGTATGGTAAAGGTAAGTAAAGGTGTATTAAGTTTTAAGTATATTAAGTATTTTAAGTGTTAGGGTTTTTTTAATTTCTTCAATTTATTACAAATCCACACAGGCTGCTAATGCTTAAATCTCCTCCCAACCTTCCCTTAAAATGACCCATTAACTGCTGAGTTGAGGTTGGATTCCAGCCTACCCTGGGAAAGGGAATTCTCTTTATATAAATGACTATTTCACAGAAACTACAAACATTGCTTTCCTCTTACAATCCTCATATACTTTCCTGTATGCATATTTCTTTTTCCAAATACCAAAACATGGATGAAATTTTCTTTTCTTTCTTGAGAGTGAAGGAAACAATATTAACAGTCAGGGTGTTGGGTTTTTTTTAAGTGCTTGCCTGTAACTGGGACTCTTTATATTTGTTTTCCTAATATGTGTTTTCAACTTTCTGTTGAAAATGTTGAAACTCTGGCATCACCTTAAACCTGGCATGAAATTTGTATTTTTACTTGTACATTTCAGAGTTCACTTCATGGGTTACTTTTTTGGGGGGTGCAGGGGGTGGTGCGAGGAGGGTGTTCTTTTTCTCTGTGATGGAGGGGGTTTAAACTACATATTTAAACCATTTATATAATAACATTTGAGGGGGAAGAGAAAGTTCTGCCTTAGAAACAAGGAAGCACTATATCATGGGGAAATTTCTTGAGCTGCTAACAATGGCAGAGGACTTCCAGCTGGATTTTGTTTGAGCAGGGATTAGAGAGCCAGCAACAGCTGAGTGAGCTTATCTGAGGAAGAGCTATGTGTAACTTCTATGGGTCCTACTAGGCAACTTCTGGTTTGTGAAGCTTGTCCTCAAAGGGGTGGTTTATTTGGGTTTAATGACTCATAGATTTATGGACCCGCTTTTTTTTTTTTTTTTTTTTGTGAACCAATGCTGTTTGATCCTGCAAAATGAAAGGGAATGCTTCAAGTATCCTCCAACAGTTTAGAAATCAAATGATTTATTGAATCACTTTAAGAGGGACAGGAAAAATAAATGACTGTGGTGCAATAATAAGTGTTCTGTGTGCCTTCCCGCAATGCTTATAAAATGACCCTATTGATACCTGCAGCCCACATGATGTGGTTCAGTGATGGATGAATCACACTGTTTTCTAACAGTTTATCTTCAGGCAATCACTTCTTTTATCCCCATTTATATGTCTGCTTTTCCCAGTCACTGGCAAAAAAATCGCCGGCTTCAAAACCTGTGAGTAGGGTTTGAGGTAAAGGGCACGTTGTTACTGTCCTTCACCTCTACTGTCACTCTACAAAGGGTCAGCCTGTTCCTCCTCTTTTTTTCCTTGAGTAGAAACACCTCCTCCCCAACATCGCTTCTCTGCTGGCCCCTCCCAGCACTGCATTCATTCTCACCTGATTTAAACTCTTCACGTACTGATGAGAGTCCATCGTTACCCAGCAGCTCTATAAATCTTTAAGTAGACTTAGATTCACACATAAAACAGCATGAAAGATGATAATGAATTAAGAGGCTGTGATGAACTTGTTCAATACAAGTAATGAGGCTTTCTATACATAAAAAAATACAAAGAAATTGGCAGAAGTTTATAGCATTCCCAACTGACAGGCATCCATGGAAGCTTACATTGTGATCCAGAGGTACTGGAAGTTGAGAGGGAGATGAAAGATGTTGCAGAAAATAAAATGTAATGCAAGACTTTGTATTCAGCAGGGAAAATCAATGACAGGGAAGTGAAAGCTTTGGGGATTTACCCGGATCTCCACTTCTTTCTTTGACTTGTATGTGACACATTTTGAGCAACTTCTGTTTCAGAAGAATTAATCTGCATTACAATTACAGCAGATAATCATCTGGTCTAGCATAGGTGGAAAAGTGGAATCCATACTGGATCATCTTTGTAAAGAAGGAGGCTCTAGTACATGAACGCCATTTTAAGGGAAATATTCCTTAATGGGCAATATATCTGACCATTTGCTTGTAGTAGATAACACTACTACAGTAGACATGGACTGCTGGTTAGATAAATAAGAAGCTGCTTCAGTTTAGCTCAGAAGAAATACTGACATAAATTTCAGAGGACAGTACTCTTCCAAATGATGCCCACAAACTGGGAATTACTTATTCAAAACTCAGGACAGAATTTGTTTTTCCTTGAGTTCCTACACAAGGCCTAACTGCTAGAATTGTATGAAAACTTCAGAAGTCAAGTTTAAAAGGTTAATATCTCACATTTACCTTTAAATTTAGCCTTCTAAAGTTCTGCTTATACCTGATGCAGTGATGTCTGTACATAGGACAAGAGCATTCACAAAACAGGACCACAGCAACCAGGAGGGCAGAAAGATTACTGATTCCACACCTCCATCAAGACACTAGATAACATTCCTGCTCTGGGGGTTAAATTTATGGGTGACAGGAAAGAGGCAGAAGACTGGACTTCTTTTGCATGTATGTTTCGTTTACATAAATTTCTTCCTCCCTGACCTGCCTTTTTCCTTTGAGTTTGTAACCTGGGTTTGTTGGTGGGAAAATTATGATCTTTGTATCCCCATAATAAAATTTTGTGCATGGTGTGTCACAAATCGATACCTGAAGATTTTTTAGTGTTTTAGTTTAATGTCCAATAAACTTGGTGCACATCTTCATGTGGTTACCATAGACCTGAGTTGGAGCACTGCACATTTGAAATGCTGTCTTTGGTGTCCATGAGACTGAGAGGCTTTTTTTTTTTTGCTGGTTAGATATGGTGTGCAACCTGAAGACTCTTTAATTCCATGTGGACATATGTGGACATCGTGATCTTAATTTTTGAAGGATGTGAACCTTCAGAAGAACAATGTCCTGTCTGTTTTCAAGTACAAGGTTGTCAGCATGATGCAATGCAGCTCTCATTTGAGTCAGTTTCAAGGAAAGTAAAATGCCTTTTCTAGAGGCACCCCACTTAAAAAAAAAAAATCATAAAAGGAAATCCCCTGGTGATGTGCCACTTAGTAAGGAGTGGCTGAAAGCTCATGATAACTATATCTAGATTGTTTGAGATATGAGTCTGACTGCAGGTACCTGGATAAATATAGTGCAACTAAAATAATTTCTTCAAAAATCGCACCAGAACAGAATGATATGTGCCCTTTGGCTTGCAGAATATATTAGATATTTGACCAAAAACAGAATGGAGGGGAAAACCACTGTCTTCTAAATGTGCTGGTCTGCCATTTTGTGTATGTGACTGTCTTCATCAGAGTCATGACCTATCAGCCAAAACTTAGAAGTTTTGCATGCACCAGCAAGGGAGCTGAGTGGTTGAAAGAGGGCATGAGCAGCAGTGAAAAGGCTGCCTGCCTGCTGATCTCAGCCCTGTAACTGTGGGTGCTCTGGGCATGACGTTCATCTCAAAGGAAATTTGGCATTGCTGTCAAACTGTATTGGATGGAACTTGGTTCTCTAATCAGGGCTTTGGGTTGCTTTTTCCCAACTTTCAAATACAAATTTGAAAATTATAAAATCTCAAATTTCAATGGGGATCTGCATTTTAATTTTATAATGGCAATTAGTAAACTTGAGGCAAAAAGGTTTTATTTTTCTTTTATCTATCTCATTTATGTCTTATCCTTTCCCACTATTAACAAAGATTAGTTTAGGAGACACTTCCATTAGCTGGTTACTCAGAGAGAAACATTTCTTTGTTAAGATCTTTGAGAAATTAAGAGGTTCAGAATAAAGATGGGCAATCCACCTGGTTACAGTAAGGAACTTAAGGAACAGTAAGAGACAGACTTGTTTATGAGGGGAAACAAATCTTATTGGAAAACATCAATACACCCGAATTAGCACAACTCCGAGCAGGATACTGTGCTTTACTTGAGCAAGAAATACAACACTTAAAAACAGGCCAGTAAACTGTGGTTGAAAATCAGAAGACACAGGTTTGCACATGGTCCATTTTGCCTCCTGCCTGTGCTGGCATGGCAGTGTGAGCGGGTGTAACAGCACAGAGAAGATGTGAGTGGGATCTGGCACACTATGCATGCGAGGCACACACAGCTGCTGCTGTTTTATTTTGCCACTACACCAACAGAAACGACCCTTCTATGGATGCTTCTGGCTAAGGATTTTGCAGTCGGGGATGTAGCATGCCTTAGTATAATTCACATGCATTTTATAACCTGCAGATTTCGTAACCTGTTAAAGAGTGGCATTGCAGCACAGCAATTTTATTTCTCTATGGCTTCTTTTAGTCCTCTGGTGGGAAGGGAAGATGTGTTTGAGGGATTTTTATAGTAATGTTCGAGAATTTGTCAGTCTCTTTCTTTCCCACTGCTGTTTGCCTTGTTCAGCCTCAGCCCCCACACCCTCCTCGCCAAATTCACGGCAGAATTCCTGAACTCCCGCTCGGGAACTAGCAAAATGCTGCGGCACGGCAGGCCGGCGCCCACCTCGCCGGGGGCTGCGCATCCTGCCCTGCCCCGCCGCCCCCGGATCGGGATGCGATTCCTCCTCCCGTGCGGCTGTCCCCCTCTGGCCCGTGTCCCGCTCCCGGTGAACTCGCAGCCCTCCCCCCGCCCCGGGCCAGCCCCGGGATCTCTCGCTGCGGGCTGGGAGCCGGCGCTGGGCTCGGCGG
>VXBR01007202.1:98664-113173 GCA_013400215.1 Cisticola juncidis
TTTTTTTCAGCTGCAACCTTCTATTCAGCACAATAGTGTCATTTTGGCCATTTGAATATTCAGGTTGTCTAGTTAAAGTACATTAGCTCATGTTACTATACAATGATTTCAAATAGTTTGATCCATACTAAGCTATTTTTGTTGTTCATGCTACACTTAAGTAGTAGAAGAAAACACCAAAATATTTTAACTTCTTCGCATTCTTTTCCTGCGTTATTTTAGACAAGATGAAATATCATTTGTGATGGAATAAAACATATTAGATATATTTCCCTTGCAAATGACTGTCTAAATTAGGGCTTGTGAAATTTATTCTTCACATAAATAGTCCTCCAAAACTTACTTTCTTTCTCTTGTCAGTCTCTATTCTGTGAACTGATTATGTTGCTGTTGTGAATTAACACAAAAAATATACACCAGATATACTGTTTAAGTAATTTGTCCCGGTATTTCTTATGAACTACCTCTTAACTGTGCTGAATACCTAATAATACTATTTTACTGTGTTTTGCTCTAGTCATAGCTGAGATAGAATAGTAATGATTAGCAAGATGTGTTAGTCATCCACAATGGCATGTGCCCATTAGAAGCCCATACGTAATTCTTTAGAGCCATAGCTGTTGAAGCTTGTTTAATACACATATTCTTATCTTTGCAACAGTTAATTGTCATATTTAAGAAATCTGGAATTTTCATCCCATGATAAATTTCACTATTTTTGCATTTCTCTATGTTTGCATTAGAATGAGTAATTGAAGTACTTATGCATTGTGGACAAGGGACAGTTTCACACCAAGGAATTATTGAATAAATTTGAATTAAAATTTCCAAAACCTTTTGCATTTTATGTTTTGTGTTCATTAAAGACATTCTTCACTCTAAGTAACCTGATTGCAAGTATGAAGTAAGTGTGCAATTGTACCTTGTGAAAGTTCTGCCCCTTTTAACTGTTTTTGTCTTCTATCTTTGGTTCTTGCTTGGACTGTGTTCTATAAGCCATACCAAATTTCTGCAGCTTTCATATGATTTATTTCCCTGCTGGAACATAGAGAGGCTACAGAAGCTGTCTTTGTCTACTGCCTCCAGTTACAAAATACTCAGACTTTTCTAATAAGAACAATAAACATTACTGAATAGGGTGGGATGGGGTCACATTTGCCTTTTTTACAGCTGCTGTCTTGGTGGCTCATAGCTGTCTGGTTGTTTGTTGCCCAAACTGTATGTTTTCCATTTTCCTTCTCTGTTTGGAATGGATGAGATTTTATAGTGGAGTTCTTGTTGTTTGTCTGTACTTTGTGACTGTGCAGTTAATGTAGCTAAATTTTATCCTTTTTCTCTTGATCCTACTCCCCAGGTAGTAAGTACAAGCTTTTTCTTTCTGGTATTATAGCTCTCTGATGCACTGCCAATGCCTCCCCACCCTTATCATCAACAAACTGATTCAGCATACTCCAAAGTTTATGTCAAAAGAGATAATTCAATTATTAAATAAGATGTAGAACCAACCAAAGACATAGTCCTCAAACATGCATGTCAGACAAAAGCAAAAAAAAAAAGCCTGAAGTAGTGTGCAGTGTATTTCTGGCAAGTTTTGATGAAGGTTAGATGGAAAGGTAAATTTTCTTGAGACTGAGAAAAAAAATCCTAAAAGCAAATGGCTAATAAAATTGTTCCCCTCTATACCATTATTCCACTCCAACCAAAACTGAAACAAATCAGAATTCTTGCAGTATTGCCTATACCAAGGATGAATCTCTTCTTTTATATTCCTTTGGTGATTCCTAGCTCCTTTAGCTAAGGGAATCTATTCTCACCTTCACTCGCCCCAGCTCCCAGTGCGTTCTCAAGAGAGACAAAGCACTCGAAAGCAGTCTCAGTCACTTTACAAAGAGGAAGACATAATCTCCATGTATTTAATAGGCAGAACTTCAGAAGCTGCAAAACTGGTAATTCTACGCCTGTCTTCTTGTGGTGGGTGCCAAACAGTATAATTGGTGTGCTAGTCAGGAAGCTGATAGAAATCTTGATGTTTTAGTAGATTAGGTTTTAATATGCAGATAGGTATATTCCTCCTCCTAGTTTTGAAATGTGGATTAAGTGTGTATAAATTTATTAAGTCCTGAATGTGGAAGAACTCATCTCCAGTAAGTCTGTCAAACAAAAATTAATGTTTTTACATGGCATTTGAAAATTATGTGGGTCTGTGAATTATCTGTGACGTGATAGGTCCTACATTTTTATCCATCCAGCATAATAGTTGCAGTTGTGAAAAGTGATGGCAACATAGACATAAAATACTTGCCTTCATATGTATTAAGAAAAATCTCTTTTAAACATACTTGTAAACATTTCATCTGAAAATATACTGTGGAGGAATTTGGTTTCTTTACTCCCAGGTGGTTGGTCATGGTAGTTCAACAGAGGACCACATCTGCAAGTTAGAATAATTTACTTAAATTTAAGGACTCCCTGCACATTCAAAAAAGAACTACCTTGACCATGATTACAATAAAAATCGTAATTTAGAAGAAAGTCTGTAACCATCTGTACTTCTGTAACAGCCTTTTAAATATGAGCAAGACAGACAAGAATTGTGCCTAAAATTGGTATGTGATAATTTTGCGGAAGAGACTGTACAACATGGTTGCCCATGTTGCCAGGAGCTGTCTTGATGACTCAGGAGAGTTCTTCTCAGTTATCTTCAGAATAACTGCATTGATTTTCAGTGTCCTCTTGCTGGTAGCAGTAAGTTGAGTATTGATCTGTTGACACCACCAAAGGAGCAGCCAGATTCTCCTAGTGACATATTTATCTCAAATTGAAATCAAAATGTCTTTGGGGGCTGATGTACTCTACTGCATCCTTAATGCCTGGCTCATGGAAAATATACCTAAACTGCAGTTGTTGCTCTCAGAGATGGGCATGCAGTGCAGTCGGTATGTGTGTTTTAGTATTTAAAGGAAACTTAAATTTGCCTTCCAGAAAGAATCAGTTCTAATACCATAAACGTGTTTTTCCGTTTTGCTTGTGGAGACATCTGTTTGGAAATACTCAGTATTTGCTTCCAGAACTTTCAGCCATTTCAGAATCTACTGACTAATGCAAACATACATATATGTCTGCAATAAAATTGAAAGTGAACTGGTCATCCTAAGTCATTTGAGTCTTTATGGTGTAAGAGTGGTGGTGCTGGGTCAGATCAGAGGCCTGTCAGGGCTGATATGCTGTCTCCCATCTGTAGTGAGAAGCATTTACCTAGAGAAGAGTGCACAAACATCCATCTTTTGATGCTTGCTCAGAGAAGTCCCTCAGCCTCCAGAAATCTGAAGCTAAATCTGAACCTTCAGCTGTGTTCCTCATAACAGAATAGTCATGTAAATTTGCATGCAGTGCTTGAAGGGTAACACAGAATCACAGAACTAATGGAACTGGCAGAGACTTATTAAGATCATCCAGTCCAACCTCCCTGATTTAAAAAGTTAGCCATAGAAGGTCTCCCAGCAGTGTGTCCAGTAGAGCTTTGAATAGATAGAGATAAACCAGGGGAGACATTCAGCCAGTGAAATTACATATGGGCCAGTGCTTAATACCTCAACAGTTGTTGGAGTTTGGGTTGCTTTTTTTTTTTTCTTCTAGTCAAAGGCTTGATTTCTGTAATTTTTGTCTGTGTCTCAAGATGTCTTTTCATGTGATAATAAGTCAATTATTTTGTTTAATAAAAAACTTATTATTTTTCAATATTCATAATTTGGTATTTATTTACAGGTAATTTTCTCTGCCATTTAATATCCCATAACTGAATCTCAGTACACCTCTGTTGCAGCTGGGCATAGATTTATTATGGAGAAATTGGATTATTTAAAAAAAATCCCAACCATCTTTTTTCACCTCATTTCTCATCGTAGCTCCTTGGGCAGCAGATATGAACTATGGTCAGTTAGACTTATTGATGACCTCTCTCCACTGTGAAAACTAAACTTTTATTTTTCTATCTGTTTTCTATCTCTTAACCAACTACGAATTCATCAGTGTTTCTGTGGTTTCTTCAAGCACCTTATTTGAGGGACCTTGTCAAGTCACTTCTGAAAATCCAAGTATAAAAATCAATCAAACCTACTTTGTATTCAAATGCTTGCTGAATCTTGCAAAGAAGTTCTGTGGTTTTGACACATAGCTTCTTTTTACAGAAGCCAGCTTAACTCTTCCTCAGGCTCATGTATGTATCCATATATCCAGAGTTACTTCAGCAATGTAAAGTAACAGTACAGTCCTTCAGTTCCCTCTGATTACCATTTTAAAAATTGTTGTCACATTTTCTTGCTTTCAGTCTAAAAAGGCTAAGTCAATGTTGTACAAAAGTTTAGATATCACTTTAATTTAAGCTATTTTGAGTTCAAGTTAATAAATTAACTGGGTCTCATCCAGTGCCCATAATATACTATTGGTAATTTTATCTTTTTCTCTCATAATGTTTTTTGCCTCTTCACTCTCTCTGTTTATGTGAGCTTTGAAGACCTTTATTTTTTCCATCTGTCTTCTGAGTAAAGAAAGATTCTAGCATTGGAAAATGTCAGATTTATCATAGGCTGTTCAGTAGACATAAAATCTTTACAGAATTGAAATTGTATAATGATGTTGCAGTCACTTTTCAGTGTATTAAGGCCATTCTGTGCTTGCTGAAGAGATCACCATCAACACAGAATGTTTTCCATTTGGTGAAAAAGAGGTAAATGTTACTCTCCTGTCATTTGATGCAATTAGTAGATCTTAGGGAAGAGTGAAGCTGCAGAAGCTGCTGATCATCCTTGCAAGGTTTCATCCTACACCTTCCTTTTACTAAGCCTTAGCACAGATTGGGTAAGGTGAAGGTCTTCACATATCCTTACTATTTTTTATGTCTGACCACATGATGTTAGCCCCTTTAAGTCCAGCAAAGGGGAAATGTGCAGGACTAAAGATAAGCAAAAAATTTGTTAAATTATTCTATATCCCCACAGTGCCAAAACAGTTCATTTTTCTTTTTGATGAACTACGCAAGGGACAGACCGTTTTGGAAAGTTGAGGAATAGAAGTTGAATTCCAGACTAGTAGGCAGATAGAGAAAATTTATTTTCTGTTATAGGCACAGTTTTTGGTATAGAAATTGAGAATGAATATTACGAGTCTTGCATCAAATGACTGTTTTTCAGTGCTTGTGGAAGTTATTTATGTAACAATTGTTTTATGGCTTGTAAGAGAAATACATGTGGCTGGAATAGGCTGGAAAATATATTGTCCTTATTGGACAGTGAAATATGTGCCTAAATGACTGCCATTGAGCCTGACAAAGCTATGTAAGGGTGTTTCAATATCTACTAATCAAGAACCTGAATGATGGCTTGATGGCTTCTTGGCTGGTTATTCTTTTTTGTCAGCTTCCACTGTTTCTGTGTTCATCTGTGGCCTTACAGCATTAGTTTTATTGTGGAAAAACTCCATTTTGTTTAACTGCTAGGAGGTAAAACAGTTGACTGAAATGAATCATGCTTATCATTGTCCCTGAAGCAATAAGATGCTGTTGTGAATGCTCTGTAATTCATGTAGTTGCCATGAACTCATGTGTGTGCACACACGTGTAGGTACAACTTCAGGTGGATGAGAAGGTAAGGGGCAAGCTTTTAATGTGTAGTGACTTTTGTGATTCCTTTTGATTTCAGGTGAATAAGAACCACTAAAGCACTAAAGAGGGTGCAAACCACCAAAGAGCAATGGAGAAGAAATGAGTGATAGGCATTTAGAACCCTAATGTAACCCATTTTTTTTGTTGTTGTTGTTTTTGTTTGTTTGTTTGGGTTTTTTTTTAGTGTTTGTTCCATCTTCGATCAGTGATAGACAACACAGCATTCTGAATTTATGGAAAAAAGTCTCTCCAAAGATGATTGGAAGCTGTTGGTCATAATAGTTCTTGAGGCTCAGCAGAGATGATAAAATGCCTGGATCAAATAATGGAATTATTTAGGGTGGGAAAAAAACCTTTAGGTCATATGATCCAGTCATAAACTTAAAGCTGCACCTTTCACTACCAAACTGAGACCTCAAAAACCATGTCTCAACGTCTTTGAAATGATGTGTTGCTGACCATTTCCCCTTGGATTCTGGGGAATTCATTCTGCCTGTTGTCTCTGTCTTCCAGCTCAGGGGTCCAGGTACGCCAAGGTAACTCAGCTGGTGTGGTGCAAGTGCTCTTGGCCACAGGGGCACGGTGGCAGCACAGTTTCTTCTGCGCCTCATCAGATGAAGGAGTCTGGAAGTGTGTTATGCTCCAGCAGTTGTGCAGAGCAGCCTTTCTCTTGTGTGCTTCCCCACAACTGGGATGCTCCAAGCATCAGAAATTTCTGAAGCACTGTCAGCATCCCAGCTGGTGGTGTCATTTTCCACAGAAGTGCTCAGAAGAGATGCTTTGAATCTACTCTTTTCTTTCATGCTGAGTCCATAGCTATTTATTCTCAGATGCTCAAACTTCTGTCATCCTCTGCCATACATTGTGGGTTGCAAATGTCTAGTTGTAGCTATAGGTTGCTTGTCAATGTCTTGTTTTCTCCAGCTGAACTCTCTTTTTGTGCATCTTCTTGGTGTCACCCTTCTAATAACATGACACAGGATAAAAACCTTCCTTTCTTCCCCTGTTGCCACACTGTGCTTCTGCAAGTAGCAGAAAGAGGAAAGCCAAGTGAGAATATTCTTCCTTCCTTTTAGGTTTTTCAAAGAAAATGGAAAAGGCTGTTATCCCTGATTTGGCCTTTTCTACAGCCTTGATTTGTGTTAGAATTTTCTAGTGCTGGGAAGTAACAAAGTTTAACCAGATCGCTCAGTCATTCAAAAATGTCCATTTCCATGGACTCCAAAAGAAGAGTTATTCATCTCAAGTGAACTGGCTTCAAAAAATTGAAGACTGGAAAAGGAAATGAGCATTATGATGCTTAGAAACTGTTGATTTATTGTGGAGTGTCAGACTTCATTTAGGGCTCTGCCTTGAACTGGGACTCCCTTGAGAATTTGCCCTGCCATGCTGAGATAAAGATATGTCATCCTGGCAATGATTTCTATTCAAACTCCAATACAGAATACATGCTTGGAGCATACCTTTCTTTCACAGAATTCTCATGTGCCAGACTCTCTACCAAAGTAGTTTAAGCTACCTTGACAGATAAAATGAAGTATGAAAATTATCAGTTGGCCATGAAGACTTTTGCCTCTGGGTTTCACAGGATTAGACTCTGACATGATTGGGATGACTAATGGGATGGTTTTTCACTGGTTTTACACCAGCACCATCCCCATCTTTCCCCGTTTCCAATTATGAGCCAAATCTACTCCTGAAACCAGTTATTTTCTGACATTCATGTCTGAAAAGCGGCAGGTAGGTCAGTGTTCTTTTGTCGCCATACAGAGTGCTTTTCAGGTTAAACTGCCATTACAATCATTATGAAACAAAGCTGATTTGTTTTCAATCTAAACTGTATTTAACGTAAAATCTGATTTTTTCAAAAATGACAAAAGGGAGCCTTTCACTGCAGAGCACATTTTTTTGTTAACATTTAAGAAATTTTGCCCATAATAGCATGAGTAAATCTTGGTACACAGCAAAAATAATAGAAAATATGCTTTCATATAACATAAATTTTCCTAGAATTTCATAAATTCAGCTTCAAAAACTGTCTGCAGCCTGTGTTTTTTACTTCATTGACTGATGGTGAGAAAGGAATTGTTAGTTTGAAAGCTGTCTTCATTCAAGTGATTGTTTGGGTAGACACAGTTCTTCTTGTTAAATGCAGATATTTAAGTGGAAGTCAGAGTACTTGGAAGACAGACTGCATCTGCCTGCTACTCCGCAGTAAATCCTTTCCTCACCACTTCTGCAAATATGAACTTTGTTGTACCATCTGCGTGCTTATACGGTGGTGAATGATTCAAAAATGGTGATGATTCTTCCTGTGTAGTTGTCCTATCATTCTCTTCCTTTTACTTGGCAAATTTCTTGTAGTGGAATGTTGCTTGTTTCTGCTATTCAGCACCAAGAGAGTCATATGGGTTCCCCAAATAATGATGGTTTTGAAAGGTGTTTGGAGACTTGTCAGGCACCTTTGGTGTTTGGATGTCTCCTCTGTCTGTTCCCTTCAGCTATGGGCTCAGGAGCCCTGGGTGGCTGAGAAAACAGGGGCCTCAGTAGAAGGTGGTTCTGCCCCTTTTCAGGTCTGCCTTCTGTGTTCTTGCAGCAGTTCTGGCCCCATCATGCAGCCCACACTCAAAATCAAGACACATGGGTGTCTCTTCCACTTGGAACCTCATCCAGGATGATGTTGTGCCTCACCTCTTGGGAATGATCGGGTTGAAAATGAGAATATACCATGACAAGTGATACATACACCATTGCACACTTTTTTTTTTTTTTTTTAAAGACACTTCTGAGTTTCAATTATTTTAGTTTTACTGAGACTGAAGTATATGCAGAACTAAAATTTCAGTAGTGGCAAGGATGAAAGATTCCTCTGCTCTACTTAGTAAGCTTCACCAGGTGACTTATTTTAATGAGTTACTCAGTGGAGAGTTTCTGTTGTCTAGGGGTGTTTTGTGTTTTGCATAGGCTGGCAAAGAGAGAAACTGTTGTTCCCTCTGTCAGCACCCTTCTGAAGTGGGTCTGAGATGCCTGAGAGCTTCATAAGCACACATGCATTAAGAGACATCAAATTCCTGTGTATGTAATATCTGCTTAGTTTTCACAACAAATAATTTGATTGATCAGCCAAGACTGGGACCTTTTCAAGGCCCTTGAGCAAGTGGGGAGGGATTTAAAGGCAATGAAAACCCTAGCGTAGCCATCCTGACAGAAAAGCAGCAGCTTCATGCAGAATGATGGAAGCCACATCTATTATGCTGAAGAATAATGGGGTTTGGGTTGGGTTTTTTTTTTTTGGCAATACATTAATTGTAATTTGTAATTAACATTAACTTAGTGAGGGAAACTGCAACTGCTCTGTGATAAAATATTGAACGTCTAATACATAAAGGGTGGTTCATGCTGTTGTTTAATGTTAATATTTATGTTATTGTTTAAACTCCTGTGGATTAGAGAGCCATTCAACATTGTACTTAGGTGTGGTTATCCTTCCTGTAGTGCTCCAGGCCCATAAGACTGGGCTACCTTACCATCTTAGGGTAGCTTTCAGTGTGAGATAGTGTTAATATAGGTTTTATACCTATATATATAATATAATAGTATATTTAATAGTATATATATAGTATAAATAGTATATATAATAGTATATATAATAGTATAAATACCTAATATATAGGTATTTATACCTATATTAAAAACTGCAAGATCTTAAATGTAGTTCTGAAATGTGTAGTTCATTTCTCTCTGCTGCTTTTTATTTCTTCTTAGAAGTTGTGCTCCATTGTTGGAAGTATTTCTAGATGTTTCCATGGGGTACTTACTTTGTGTGATTGCTGTCTCTCTAAGATGGTGTTTGCATGTACTCAGATCTTTATGGCATTGTCCCTTAGCTCTTTAGCAGTATTTTCTAGCAGATGCCAGTGTCGATTTATAGGTACTTATGAGCAAAAGCAGAGTAATAAACTGTGTCAGCAGACATAAATACAGGTCTGTTTGAAGGCAGGGGTTTTGCAGATGAAAAAGCATTTGGATTTCATCAAATGATTTCAAATGGAGGTCATGACTGACTGCTTGAAGCTACACTTTCTTGCACATAATTAAGGACCATGACTTTTGCTAGTGCATTAAATTCTTCTGTGCTGTGACTCCCCTAGCTCACCAGTCTCCGAGAGCTTAAAGTGAGACCACTGTTAAGCTCTGTTCTTTGAAAACACAAATAACCTGTCTCTTTATCTTTAAGGAGGAAAGACTTTCTTTTTACTTTATATTGGAGTCTTGAATTTGCTTTTCAGAAAGAATTTCAGACATGATTATTAAACTATATCCTGCAGTCTTCTTTGCTACTCTTACCAAATGTTTGCATGAAAAGCAGCACAAGTGCGTTGCACTATGCTGGAAAGACTAAAAAATACGATTTCTAAAAAATGGAAAGTAATTGAGAGCACTCTGGAGTGCCCGGACCAGCTCAAAGTACACTAGCATATAGCCTCAAGTGTAGCAGTAATTCTCGGGAAACTGTTGAGACAAAGGTAAAATTTTATATACATATATTTGTATGGAATAACAGAGGACATGTTCAGCTGTCTCCAGATTTGCCAAGATTCACCTGTGTGTTGAGTAGAGCATGGGGATGTAAAGAGGCTTCATTGTATGAATTAACTTCATCTAGAGATTCACTTTCCCTAAGGGAGGTATTTGTCTCTTTTAAGTTAGTTGAGGAGGAGTCTTCCTGACTAGTTCTTTAGATTGTCCAGATCTGTTTTAATTCTTATGTCCTCTCAATCATACATTCCTACATTTGGAGTGTCTGTAGTGAAAAACACCACTTATTTTTCACTTGCTAAAGCAATCGACATTTTTATTAATGATCTGTTATGGTAATAGTGAAAACACCAAGCAGCATCAAACACAGGACAGACACAGGACTGTTGACACATTTGTCCATTTGAACAAATTGCAACTTCTTTTAACTTTCAGATAATTTATAACTATTATTTCCATGTGTTTACCCGGTGTTTCACTGACCCTATAGTGTTTTGTTGTAGACTGCCTCCTTATATTATTTCTAAGGAGGTTATATGTGACAGTTTTATAAGCTGCATGGGGATGAAAGTGTTTGGTATCTGCTGCCTCCGCTCATAATGAGGCCTATTACAGTGGAGGAAAAAAGATATGTTTGACAATGAATTGCTCTTTAAAAATGAAACTTTCTTGCCAGTCATCTCCTTATTCTCTGATGCTTACAAATACTTTCCCTAAGTCTCAGGGTTGCTGTTCCCTGAGATTCTCCTCAGGGTTGCTGTTCCCCAAGGTAATAAGGTTTTACGTCTTCTCTTTGCCCCAAGTGTTTCACACCAGAGGTAGAGACGACATGCTGAGTCCGCCAGTCCTTGTTTCCAATGTTGTTTATTCTTCATTATCTCAGTTCTTTCTCAGCTCTGCCAGGTCTCCCTGGCAGGGTACATTATCTTAGTTCTTTCTTTACTCTGTGAGGCATCTCCAGCAGAGCAGGGCACACGGCAGGACTGGGCGGATCAGAGAGCCCCGTACCTTATGTACAGTACCCCTGACCCAACCACCATCCAAACGTACTTCTTATTTACAAAATCTTACCAATGCCTACTACCCATGCTAACATGTCATTTCTACTCTAAACCAATCCCTAAAATCCAACTCAGCAAAAGATGGGGGATGAGAGCAAGAACAAGGAGCACAGGGGCCACTCCCCAATTCCTCCATCTTGTCTCTTCAACCCCATATACAAAAATCCTAGATTCTACATTTACATTCTATGATAAACTAGCTACTATTTATTTTGAATTCTCTCAGCTTGTGATTCTTCATACAATGTGGGCATTCACTCCCATGGACAGGGATCAGAGGCAGTGTCCTCCTGGGCTCTGTGTGAGGCTGGTTGACCCCCTTGTACAGATCCCAGACCCCCTGTCCAGTCTCCAAACCCTCCAGGGTGGCCAGAGGGATGTTCTAGACTCTGACACCTAATGTTTTTTTTTTTGCCTCTGCTATTTCACCAGTGCTCATACTGTTTTTTCTTTTAGGGAGTGTGGCAGTTTGGCTTTCTCATAATTTTCTCAGTCTTCTAATAGTTTCTCATTCATTTCCCCTGAGTTAAAAAACAGCCACTTGTGGCTTTGAAATGTCTTCAGATCATGCTTTTAATATTCTGAGATAAAACTAATGAAGGCAAGCAATTTTGATAACATGTAATTTATCTGTCCCCAGTGTTAAGCTGTTATGAAGCTGTTAAGATTCTTCTGCTCACCGAAAAAAGCTGACCCTTTAGTGGAAGACAGGGATTAAACTTGAGCCTTGCAGAGATTTTATGACAGGTTTTCTTCACTTCTGGACCAAAAAGCTGGTTAACAATGCTCCTTGTCTTGTAACTTTCCCTTGCCTTTGACCCTTGATGTTTGCCCTTGATTTTCAGAGATGTCCTGTAAAAGCCTTTATTTTCTTTTACAATTGTCACTAGTGATATATTCAATTTTGTTTTGGAGAGGTGGGGTATCTGTTTCTTTGTTGTTTTGATTGGGTTTTTTCCTGTTCGACTTTTTCCCCATTGTGGTTGAGGGAAAATCTGGTTTGCTATGTTGCTCTTTTAATATACTTACCTATCCCTGACTTGCACTGGACTAGTTTGCACTGCTGCTTCTTGCTGTGTTTTCTGCACACTTTCCTAGATGCTCTTGCCTTAAACTTGCCTGTCTCTGATCCAGACTCCTGGTTCTGAGTTTGATTTCAAAACACCAAATCCAATATTCTGTTATTTATCTATTACACTCTGTACCGTATGGCTACATAACTGTTTCCTGTGATTATTCAAAACTATTCATATTCAGCACTGAACAAATGCAAGTTATAGAAAATTGTTATATTTTTTCTATGTTGCTTTCCTTTTTTATTTCTTTTTTATTTATTTGCATGGCTCTTCACTGAAGCCATATCCTTAACCTGTTGTACAATATTCACATCTTAAACATTGCATCTAGTAGTATTTAAGTCACATAGCACATATACAGAGCTGAAAGGTTTTGTACTGAATTATATTTGACATCACTCATATTTATTATTTTCGAGAGACATCGTAGAACAGAAATATAGCCATTCCCAAGGAACACTGAAAAGGCTTTTATATAGTGATATACCAACGAGTACCTTATCTTTGAAGCTGGAAAGTTGATTTTCTATAAATTTGCTCTCCCAACTGAGCTGTCAACTGCAAAAACAGTAAATATTAGCTATTTAGGTAAATATAGTCATTATTAGGTACATTGGATTGCACATTAGTAGTTACATGGGATGTCTAGTGAAGAGTTACTGTGAGATTTATTTAGACAGAAGAAATGGACACCTTATGGGTGTATTTACTCATAAATGACAGAATTCACAAATTTGGAAATTTCACCCTTTTCTATGAAGTCTGTTATTAATTATTCTAAGTATCTTGTATACCTACACTCATTCATATGAGTTTTCCAAATTTATTCAGGGAACTATTTTGCCTAAAAAGAAACTTAGGTTATATAGCAACTATATTCAAACATGAGAAAGTCAAACACATTGTATCTTTTGCATAGAACATGTTGTCAATTTTGTTCAAACTTAACAGCCTGTGGTTCTTTTCCATGAGATTCTGGGTGAAGTAGTATTCTTTCTGTGAATGGGGAGATGCAGAGAAGTAGTATGTTTTTGTGCTTGCTAAGAAAATAATTAATTGAGACATAATTCATACAGACTTAGTATTTTTCACTTCACAGGGAAGAACTCCAGGTCCTGTGAGATGTCACAAATTCTTAATTATTCATATAACTAGTTGCACTTGTTTCATCTGGGCAAAAAACCCCAAGGAGGAAATGGTGCTAGTATCAACATGCGATAGCAACAAAACACTTCAGAAAAAAATCCAAAACCCTCAAAATCCAAGTAGTTGTAGCATCAGTTACATTAAAATGCTACATTTTACCAGATGCTTCTGAGTGTTACATTTTACAAAACTGATAGTGCTTTTCTGATCTCTTAATATATATATATAGATATATATATATGAGTTACCATTTATCTAGCTAAAAATCTGTCCAATTCAAGATTTGGGAGTCTTTTTCATACAGGCATCTCAATCCAGCTCCCTAGGAGATCTCATGTTACAAGAGCCAAGTTTACACTTTCAGTATAAGACACAACTGTACCATTGGTGTTTTAAAAAATCTGCTGAACCTTTCCATGATATGAACTTTTAGTTCAGAAATAACAGCTGACTGAGTGGCTCATAATATAAACTTAATTTTTTGTTGTATTGTGTAGATCCAAACCATTGTTTGTCCAAATCTGTTTTTAAACTGTGGCCTCAAATAAAGTAACCCCATTGTTTAATTTCAGTTGCAGTTCCATAAATTGGTATGATGTCTTGTGAGGTAATATCCCTCAAACTGTATAGGTTTGTGTACTTTTACTCAAGAAATGAACTTTATTTAGGAACACATAAATGTAAATAGTGGCACCAATGACAAGCTGAGGAAATTGTCTTCTTCTCTTCCATATTATTTGGTGTATGTTGGCCATTATTATAATGGAGATGTCACATGCATGAATTAAAGAGAAAGGTATAGTGTGCAGTGAAAAACACACAGATATATTTATAGCAACAGATTACCTATTCATATAGCTGTATAAAAGTATAGGATCAAGATAAGATGCACATTTTTAACATTTTGAGAGAATAGATAGGGAAGGGAAGGTTTGGGAAGGTTTGGGAAGGTTTGGGAAGGGAAGGTTTGGGAAGGGAAGGTGCGGGAAGGGAAGGTGCGGGAAGGGAAGGGAAGGTGCGGGAAGGGA
>VXBR01007205.1:0-45323 GCA_013400215.1 Cisticola juncidis
AAATATAAATTTTACTTAAATCAGCAGGAGAAGCCATAGGAAAACTAGCTATAATTGTTACAGCAGCCAGAAGGGCAGGTTTCTGTTTTTCGACTCAAAGCTGAAAGAACATTAAAACTGCAAACACCTAGTAGGCAAGAAGACACACCAGAGAGCTGATTTACTTGGGTCTATTATAAAGCCCCAAGTTTGTCTTAGCCTGCTGAAGATAATGGGGGGTGGGGGTGTTTGATGGATATACTCCATGTAAATAGAGAATTAGAGGCCATAAGAGAAACAAGTAATGATACCTATGTGACTAATTTTCTTTTGTCATGCTGCAGACATCACACAGTTGGGTTTTTTTCCCCTCCGGGTAACACTTTCCCTCATGTCCTGAAACAAACAGAATTCAATCACTGAAATGATTTCAACAGAAATTCCCAAGGAAAGGGAAACCTTAAAAATGAGTTTGAGGAAGCAAGTTTTTATGGTCTGCATGATAAGTTTCTTATAACATTTCTCTTTTGTGGCTTGAAAATGTAGCAAGTCTTAAAAAAAATATGGTAGAAGCGTTGGAACTAAGCTCCTTGAATGTGAACTTCATAAGCCCCACTTACTGCTATGTGCTGCCTTTGTGTTTATTTGCCTGCAGACACTTTCATTACATAAAGAATGTAGTAAAAATAAGTTTAATGAAAAGGGAAAATTCCTCAGAATGCTGGATGTGCAGCAATAATCAAATACGACAAAACCACAAAACCTTCTGAAGTTGTGAGACGGGCCATGAGTTTTTCCCAGTATGTTGAAATTAACCACCCCTATTTTATTGCAGAGCCAGAACAACATCTAAAATGGATTAATGTTGCTCTTGAGCTTAAAGAAAATGATAAGGTACTGAGACAATAGGGGGCAGGACCTGATTCTACCTATGTACACTGTTCTTGTGCTGAAGAATCGGGTTGGGTTTCAATGAATGGTAGAAAAGATATTTTTACTCTGTCCCTTGCTGAAGTCAGTAAACTTGCATTGGAGTAATCAACAGCAAAGGATCAAGATCCTATTCACCATCTTCAGCACACTTTGGAAATACCACTGTGCCATCACAAGTCCTGGGCACAATTCTGCAGACCTCATATCTCCTTCCCCTGCAAAGATCCACAATTAAATGTGGTCTTTTATTGCTTTTACACAAAGTTACACACTGAGAAGTATTTTGGGCAAGCTTCCCTTTATGTCTGAGCAGGGAAGAGCTGCTGTGTTCCAGGGTTCACTGCTCAGCTGCAGGGAAGGCAGGTACACAGAGCAGAGCTTCTTCCAGCTGTGCTGAGGAGCCCCTGGGCAAACTGGGATGCTGGTTTCCAGTATTAATAGCATCATTTGTGTGCAAGTAGAAGAAACGAGGCAAGGAGCAGTACAAGTCTCTTTTGCCATGCCTACTAATTAGCTCCAGTGATGGATTAAATGATTATCAATAATAAAAAAGAAAGATCTTGCTGCTTTTTTGTGACAGTGCATTCCAGGTAACTTATTGCCAGGAGCCCCTGCTGGCATAGGCATTCTTTGGCATTATCGTGAATAATTAAGCTTGATACCAGACTATCTTGTTATGATTTTGTTTTGGTATTTATTACTTTCTACATTAATGTCAGTGGGAGTCCCATCAGCCCATGGAAAGGAGAACAGACCCTGGCTTAACTCTACAACTTGGCAAGCCTCCAGTGAAGTTAAACTCCAGAATTTGTCTTCAGACTGATACGCGACAACTCATTTGATAATGACCAGTTTCGGCTTCAGAGTGAAGCTGAAGTTGTACAGCTGCATTCCCAGCATCCAAAGAGCAGCTCACATGTGCAAAATATTTCAGCTGCAATAATAGGAGCTACTTACATTAAAGCATCCTGAAAGCCTTATAGCAAACCCTTCCTCTAATGTTAGCAAGATGATTTATATATGTATCTGCAATGTGTCCCCAAGTTCTCTTTTCAGCAACCAAAGTGTACTAATGTTTCACATTCCCAAGCTCCTTTTATTTCAACATGAAAGTGATTAAAGATGTTTATCTGAGCTAAAGAACCTTAAGACGGTACCGCTTTCATTGTAGGAACAATTAAATCGATCCCAGGGGGACCTCAGCCACACAAAAGAAGTATTTGAGAGTTCTCCATTAACCCACTTGCTATTTGCTTAACAGGAAACCCTAATGCATAAACAAATAGCATAAGTGTGACAGGAAATACAACTGAAAGAACAAGGAGATTTGCTAGAGGAACTGCTTTCCTGATTTTAATGACTATGCAGGACTTTATGAGAAAGATTTTCTTCCCCCTCTTATGATAAAGAGCAGATATTTGACTTCTTGCTTTAATATAAAACATGGTTTGGGGAAAACTAGACACTGGTTTTGCACTCAGGAAAGAAAAAAAAGTATTTGTAGCTAAATTATTTGTTGTGCATATTGTATTTCAAGGGCAGAATTAGTTAATTTTGGCAATAAAAACCAAAAGACCAAACCTTACCCTGTGGCTGAGGTTTTTGTTGGAAAGCCATAGCTCAACTTCATAAATGGAATCAAAGATTTCTGTGCTGGATTTACAAACAAAAGTCGTATTAAGAAAAAAAAAAGTTTGGATTTCAAGTGCTGAGCCACATTTTTAAAAAGTGCGTGCCCAAGACCCCTCTCCATGGCACAACAGGTTTCTCATGATGTGCCACTATGGGCTCTGACAGCCAGATGTACGACTTTCTGCTGCTGTTTTCTTCTCCTGTTTCCAGGGTTTATGGAGGGACACAGGGGAGAGGCCAAGCACAGAACTGAAGCCCATGCACTGTGCTAATGTGGGCAGCAGAAAGAGCCTTGCAATGAGCTGGCAAGCAGGGAGCCAGCAGAGGATGTATTGCTGAGAGAGCCCAGCAGCCCTGGGACTGTTGCAGCCCAAAGGCTTGATTTGTAATCGCTCTGCTGCCTGAGTGTCAAAACCATTCTGCCCTCCAGGGTTTAGAGAGTGATAAACAGCTCTATTTTGTCATTTCATGCCAAACTCATTGTATTTCTACAGTGGAGGCTATAACTAACATGTAGTTAAAGAAGCTGGAGACGCTCTGGTCCCTTGAGCTGGTGGCAGGAGGGATTTGGAGAGCAGCTCACACAGCTGGGTGGGAGAGTGCACAGAGACCTCCCCAGCTGCAAAGGGAACAGTAAAGAGCTCTCTGGGAAGCCACTACAAGTCATAACTGCAAGGAAGGTGAAACTTAGATAGATCTATGCAAAAGAACATCAAGACTCTCTCTCCATTGTACAGCCATTGGCAGGAACCTGAAAAAAGATATTGAAGCTAAAGAAATATTTAAACCATACAGACTTACCTGAAAGAGAGCTCAAGGGGTGCAATAAAGTGAAAGTCACAGCACCAGGCTGAAAGTCAAGGCCGCACTTGCAAAGGCTACAGGAACTGGAGGTGAGACAAGCAGCAGTCTTGGTCATTACAGGACAGCCCAGCTGATGACAGGATTCCAGGGCTCAGCTTCTTGAAAGTGCATCAGTCTACGGGTCTAACACAATCCCTGAGCCTGATGTTCGCTAATTCCTGAGTTCAAACTATATAGATTGGACTCAATTATCACAGAGATCTTTTCCAGCCTTGTTGGCTCTGTGATTCTGTGATATCCATTTCCAGATTGGATAGTACAGGAATATACATAGGACAGGAATACCAGTCTTATGCTGGTATTTGTGTGCATCCCACCAGTGACCCCTTTGCATAGTACAAAAGAAATTTTACTGGTCCATCATCCCATAATAGAACTCCAACACTGTGACTGCTGTTGCTGACTGGGGTGCTGGCCCCATGCTACCATCTCCCTTCACGGACATCACTGAATAGCCATAATAAGGGGAAGTGCCTCTGACCTCTAGATCCCAGTGAGTGCTGCCCATTGCTTTTTCAGTAAGTTCTTTCCAGGCTCATAAATTTGGTCGTTTCTTTTTTCGCTTGTAGAAATGTGTTTCCTTCATCAGGTTTCTCCAAAGCTTTTACAGCTGCAATTTGCTTCCTAATTTTGATCTTACTGTAATGTCTGTAAAGTTATGTTTAGAAAATAACAACACAGGATTAATCTGATTTTTGGGGGGATTTTTCTGCATGTAAGAAGTGGAATACTTCTCATGGTAGGATAAAAGGTTTTGCTGCTGTTCAGTGTAGCATGTTACTGAGCTGGGGGCAAAAAGTAATCCCTATATTCATTGAATGTTCATTTAGACTCTTACAAAGCATGACAAGAAATTGTCAGTAGGCTACATTCCAGAAAGGCCACAGGTTTTAAACAAGTATAATTCACTTGCATTTCAGAGGCTGTAAGATTTGCCCCAGTGTGACTGGCAGCAAATGAAATCAGCTCGCCATCCAACCCACTCACTATGTTGGTAATAAAGACAAACACATTTGATCAGATTCCCAGCTGGATCAATAGCAATTTGAGTAGCTGGGAGATCTCACCCACCTTGTTACTGTGAACCCAATTTCCTTAGCGATTGTAGTCCAGCTTCCCTAAAGCACTGTGCGCCCAAAAATCTGCTTCTTTTGTGTTTGCGTGGTAAAATCGCATGCTTGAAAATTAATCCCTAAAATATTATTTGGACTATTTAAACCAGATTTTCATAAGAACTAAGGAGATACAATTCCCTGCAAAGCAGTATTGTTGCAACCATTTGAGACAGTTAAAGTGAAATTTCTACTGATCTGTGATAAAGGCTATATCTGTACCAGTGTGTTAGTTTGGCATGCAAACTGAGGTGGAGCCCAACTCCTGGATTATCCACACTGCCTGCAGGCTGTGTGGATAATCCACCTACCCTTGCTCTAACCAAAGTGGATAAATTGGCTTCCTAGGCCAGCAAGGACCATCACTGTGGAAAACAGTTTCACCTTTGAGCTCTGTCTTTACAGGGAGCTGGACTACAATAGCCTCAACTGCAAATATGAGCACAACTTCTCAACCCCCAAAATGTACACGTGAACTCAGGGTCCAAAATTATGCTCACCACCAGCTCTATCCTCCTGTGCACACCAGATAGCCTTCCAATCAGCTTTGTGTCAGCTGTGGGTAAATAAGTAAAAGAGAAGCAAACAAAACTGATCCAAGCCCCTATCAAACAGATGACAGTGACCACAGGAGGAATAGGGGGGGTGGTTCCTTTCTTTAGATTCTTTAGATTTTCCTGGCTAGTTTATTAGTTTGGATGAGGGGAAGAGATAAAGAAGGACTATATCTCAAGTATCATCAAAAACATTATAATTGCATTATCATTGGCTTTGCTGAAAAAAAAGAAAGAGAATATTATGAAAATATATAAAGCAAGCTGAAATCTGAAATAGATCAACAAATTCCCCAAACCAGAATCCCATAAAAGTTCTTTCAGGGACTTAACATTTTGTGATTTGCCAAGTGAAACAGATTAAGAAAAGCCCAGGAATTCAAGGTACTGGTCAGATGTGCACTGCTCCTTTCCTGTATCAGCCTATGCCTCCTTTGATTGGGCCTTAATACAAAATGCATAAATGAATTTAAAAGTCCCATCTGTAGTCAGCTTGGCACAAGAGGTGTTGTTTAACACGTGTGTCTGTCAGAGAACAGAATGGAGCCCATTCTGACTGGACCCTCTGTCCTATCAGGATGAAAATAAGAATTCATAATCATTGGTCATTTTAATATCATCCTGCCACAGAGCCTTGCACCCAGCCATATCTCCAAGCCATATCTCTAGACTTGCACTAGATTTTTCTAGCTCTTATTCTGACTTTGAAGCTCTATGGCACTGTGTTTCCAAAACTTCCATAGAGAATTCTTTCAAATTTAGCATTTGCTTTCCCATCTTGGCAGATGCAAGACTTAAAAAGAAAAACCTGTCTTGCTCTTCAAACACTGATGGCTCAGCATGCAGAAAGCTTATGAAGGAGCAAGTGATCTGTTAGGGAATCCTGGAGCTTATGTAAGACACTGTTCACAGCTATTTGCCTCTGCCCTGGGGCTTACACAGTTCTTGGCTTTGGTGTGAGACAGCTCTTGCCTTCACCTGGAATAAGTAAAACAAAATTCTTTTCTCAAGAAACTGAAGAAGCAGAGATGAGCAGATCTCTTGGTGTGTCATAGGATCAGATCACCAAAAAGCAAAGGGATGGAAGAAGCCAGTGATGCAGCATTTGCCACACCACCTGCACACCATTGCTTCAGGCCAGTTCTGTCACTGGGTGGTCAGTGGGCACCTAAAAATTTTTAGCACTACAAAAATGATTTAATATATAATCATACTATTATAAGTATATAAACATAATATTTACTGTTTTTTTTCCCCAAAGTAGAAAAAAAAATCGGCATTATATTAAGTTTTCAGGTTGCTTAATTTTTCATCATCTTTCTGGAGAGGGAGACCAAGGGATTTCTGCTGTCATCTACAGGTCACAGTACAAATAGAAGATACTTGTCTTTTCTCCAGATGTTTTTGGTATCTTTGCATTCCCAAAGTAGTTGCTTTGTTTTCCACCTGGGTATTTTGAAGACTGTCATCGTATGTTAATCTAAAATGCTGGAATAACCTGCCCCTGTCACCACCACTGTCACTGGCATTTTGATGTGTCAATATTGTGTGCTGCAGATGATTGTCCTTAAGAGGCAGTTTCAGTTTTACTCTATGCTGGATGCAAGCTGCTCCAAGGACATGTTTACGAAATGGCGCTTAACTGAAATCGTTCCCAAGTGATGCTCCATCTAGAACAGAACATTTTAAACACTTGCTTTGAAAGTTTTTCAGAGTCTAGGTTTTCCCAAACTTCCTATTAAAATCTTTACCTGAAAGGGATGAATTCCTTAGCCCACATTCTGGCTGCTAAAGTATACAGATTAGTGTTTACATCTCTACTTGCACTGAGTCTGATTTATAATTTAACACTGTTGAGACCATCCTGACAATGTAAACATGGTATATTGATGACCTGCAAAAAAGTGAAGCTGTCTTATATGCCAAGTGCCTGTGGCTCTGTTTATGTTGGAAATGCATTATTAAAGAATGTGTGTGGTCAAGCTATAACATTTCTAGTACTGAGGTATCCATTTTACTCTGGGTCATTTCTTTGTTTCTCCTCACATAGTCTCCTAATCCAACAAATGATCAAGTTTCAGCCATTCACTCCAACTCTCCCAATTAAGATAATGTGATACACAGTGTGACAGCCTTTTTGGGCTCTATGAACCATGTGTGCTGTGCCTATACTCAACAGCTGAATCAGACTAATTCTGAGAGCAGATACACTATTCAGGCAATGCTGAGCAATTTGCTATTAAAGGAACAATTTACTTTTATTCCAGCCTCCATTAAAAAAAACCTAAAAATCTGGGTCATTTATTCTGCATTAAAATCAACATGACAACTGCTTCAGAACATAGTGTCAGTGACACTTGAACTTCTAAGTAGAAATAGTCTGGGGGGAATGTAGATGCTATCTCAGTCCCGGCCTGATCATTCACTTCTCTATTTTTGGTCCTGGGTTGCTTGTTTTTCTGAGCAGCTCAGACAATCTGTGGGCTCAGTAATTTAGGGAGTTTTGTATGAGTGTGCTCACTCCCATAGCCTGGCTGAAAACTATCAATCATTGGCCACTAAACATACATTGGAGATCTCCTAAAAAAACTCTTTCCTTTATCTTCCTCAGAAGGCTACCTATCCTAGATGCTCAGGGAAAAAGAGATACTAAGATATTAGCACTAAAAACTGGGCACTGAACGTCAGCAGCCTGAAAGATTTTGGCAGCATAATGCCATAACTAGGCTGTTGGAGGAGAGCTCTTCATCCTGCCTTGGAAATCTCATGTGATGAACCATACTGCAGAACAAGCAGGACACACTTTCCTTTTTGGATATGCACAAAGCATCCCATTTGACCTTTCTTTCCACAACGAGGTTTCTTCAATGCCAGTGTGTCAGTGAAAACATGAGGAAGGTTTAACCTGCAAATATTTCTAAGTGAGCCTTCCAGATGTTTCATCATCAGCTGAAACAACCACTCCTTGTTTTTCTGAAGAGAGACTCACCAGCTGACTGAGAGGAAAGAGTGATGTGTAGAGGGAACGGGCGTCCTCCCCTGCGGCTGCTGGGGTCATCTGTTTCTCATTAGAAGTAGCAACATGTCCCTGTGCTTCAAGAGGTTTATAGCTGTCCACAGTACCAGTGCTGCATCCTGGTCACTACTGTCCTTCATCCAACCTTGAACAATTCAGTGTTCCAATGCACATATTTTATAGCATAAAGGGATTTTATTTAAAGGCAGCACAACATACACCAAGAGATGTGGCATCAGGAGTGCCCAGCCATGTGCAAGCTGAGCTTCTGGTTTTTTTTGCCCAGCTCCAGTGTTGCAGGTGGTCCATTTTCATCAGTCATGCACCAGACAGGCCCCAGTTATCAGCTCTGAAGCACAGACATTAAGCATAATTCAACACTTTATTTTTTAAGAGAAGTGTGCACCTCGGCAAATCTACCCTTTGATATAAATAAGATTACAAGGAGATGAATGTTCATTGTCAGTTTTGCCAGCAATAATAGAAATGTGGGCATTTAATGCAAGCAGTAAACATATTTAACTCTTATAAGAGAAAGACAACAAACCAGCAGTGAAATAAACTTACTAGCATATACCCAGATACCAAGTGCCTAAATTAGCAGCAACCCATTCAGCTTTGGGGGTATCTTTTTGGCGAGGTTGCAATATAACCACGTCCTGGTTTTGTTGTTGTTTACTGTATGTGACATCTATTGAGTCAAATGAGCCATTTTTTATTCCTTTGTAGACACGAGAGTGAATTTAGCACAGTGTGTTATCACAGAGCTCCTCACAGACAGTGCTGACAAATAGCTGTGTGGACAACCCATTCAGGCTGTAGGATTATCCATCAGCAATGACAGTAGCTGGCAAACCAGTGCTGTTTATATCAA
Source organism: Cisticola juncidis (assembly GCA_013400215.1). Classification (NCBI taxonomy): domain Eukaryota; kingdom Metazoa; phylum Chordata; class Aves; order Passeriformes; family Cisticolidae; genus Cisticola; species Cisticola juncidis. Next base: position 8,965 of record VXBR01007205.1, read on the forward strand.
TTTGTTATTTTCTAGGAAGTTACCCAGCTTCATTATTATTGGGGGAGATAAAACTAAGATGAGAGGCCAAGACCCTCATTTGGTTCTTAATGTACTCCCATTGCTTTGATGTATTACAGAGAACAAAATTGACCGATGTGGTAGCTCATTACACAGGAAAACACACACACTAAAATAACATATTTTCTTTACCACAGTTCTGTGACAACCAACAGTGTCTACAAAGGATCCAGGGACAGTTATTTAAAATAAGTCTTGTTCCTGTAAAAAAAAAAAAAAGGGGGGGGGGTGTGGTTTCTGCACCTAGACGTTAGGTGCAGAAAATTCTGTAAGATAGAGTGTATTAAATAACAAGTATTTAATTTTAACACTCCTTGCAAGCCAAAAGATTTTACTGATTTTTGCACAGCGTCATGCAGTACCCCGATCACAGCACTTCTCCAGGACATTCTTTCTGGCTTTCTGTGATGCTTGAGAAACAAATCCTTCCCATCTCTTGCACAGTAGGTGGAAACCATAATTGCTTCACCAGAGATGGGGAACATGAGTCACTGAGAGGCTAACTGACTTTCCTGGGGACCCATGAGACCAAAAGCAGTATCTGGAAAACCCAAGACTAAAAGATTGAATGCAGATTCTGACCTGAGTTACACTCTGGCTGGAGGGGGGTTGTAATTTACAACATAATTTATTTGTTATTGGTATTTCTTATCACTCATGTAGTAGTTGCTGGGCAAAAAAGGCAACCACTCTGTGACAGGAGTTGGAGCCCAAGCAGGCAGGGATATGCAGGTGGGTAGGGAGGCAACACAGGTGGGGTGTCTGGGACTATTTCAATATTCAGAGGACTGCAGTTACCGTGCCTGTGGCAGCACTGCACAAAGATCCATTCTTGGGCTCTTTGCACTGTACATAAAATGGTAATTATACTGCATTAAAAAAAAAAAAAAAGGCCCCAAGAAATTAAAACTAAACTTGAAAGGAACTAAATCTAAATCTGTATTAGCTAATTTTGGATTTATTCCTCAAAACCCATGTTGTATCCCTCAAAAGCACCTCTTGTTGGACTACTGGTATTACTCTTTTTCAGCCATGATGGGTGACAGATAAATAAGCAAACATGGAATTTTTTCCATGGAAACACAGATTTTCTGGAAGTTTCCTAGAAAATCTGTGGGCTCATCTTTGGCCTGTTAGAAGTAAAGGCTCTTCCTTTCTTTCTTGTGTTGGTGTATAGAACTTGGAGTGCTTGCAGGTGGGATTCATCCACCTTTAGACTTGGAGAGAACTGGGACAATATTTAGACCTCTATGATTCTCCTGTCCTACTTCAAATGTCAGCTGTAGGTTGCATTTATCCTGATGAGTCCAAGCCCATCTGATTTTATCTGTACTCAAACCCAGACTCTTACCTGTCTCATCACTTGGGGGTTAAACCTAGAATTCAGTTTCACTGATGTCATAAATAATGTCATATCATCACTAATGACCAGAAATTCAGAGAGCCTTGAGTCTGTCTCTGATCCCAAAGTCACTGTCCCTGACAAAGTCCTAAAATTTTGGATTCACTACTGTCTCAAATAGGGAGAGCTACTCATTAAATCACACATATTACTCCCTCATGGCATGGATGTTTCTCAAACCCTTACGTTCGTGCTGGGACTCTCTCAATACCTGCTTATTTGTAAGAGATGAGGGGCTCAGAGTACAAGGTGAGACAGCAGCAAACATGCACAGGTGCTACTTTTTCTCTCAACTGTAATTAGGCAGAACTCCTAATGTGAGGACAGAATCATCCTTCGAGCTGTAAAATATTTTTCTTTCATTACCTGTCACCCTCTGACTTTTAGTTAAAGAGATGCTCCTTTTCCTGGAACATGCACATAGTTAGAATCAATATCATAATCCTATCTGACAGCTACTCGAAAACTTCTTTGTGTTGATTAGGTTTTGGCAGCTGAACAGAGTTGTTACTGTGTTTTCTTTTAGTACTGACTAAGCGATAGGCTTGACAAGAAGAAAAAAAAGAAAAATAAAATTCTTTTAAAAGCAAAACCCAATTAGCCCTTTTGTTACTCCGGTGAAGTGGAACAGATACTTCAGCTGCCGGTGGTGGTACAAGCAGAAACCTGCTCCCAGTCCCCCGCCACGCTCCAAGGACAGATGGATGACTGGTAACGGCTGGCTAAAGATGTCTTCATCTGTTCTGTTCAGAAGAAAAGCAGGGATTTGGCACCAGCTTTTTAAGAAAATAGAAGATGCAAAATTCACTAAACTTTACTGGTTCAAATGTATAATAATGATAGTTTAATGGCAGGAAAGAGGCAGATAATTAGAAGTGAGTAGCTCTGATTGCCCTTGTACACCGCTCCAGATAGCTTCTCAGCACTCCTGAATCCTTGTTTGCTTTGTCTGAAGCTGAAATCCCACAAGGTCTGGATGTTACCAGCTGTCTAGCTAACTAACTGCCAGCACTCTCCCTGAATACAAGCTATCAGCTTCCACAACATCAGCCTCCTCCCCTGAGCTCTTCCTCACTGTCGCTCTCTCTGTGTGATTGCTTTTATCTATTGCTTGCAGGAGCTTCTTCTAATCATATTGCTTCTTGCCTCTGAGGGTCAAACACGAGACCATTGCTACCTACACAAATGGGGAAAACTGTCACCTTCGCTATACTGATAAGCGTTTGGCAGGCAGGACACTGTGAAGTAGAAGAGCAAACAGCCAGCAATCTGCAAACACCATAAATATGTTACAATCTCAGCAGGAAGATGGGCACTATATGTACCAAGAGGCCTTTGTTTAATGAGCTGTCAGAAAGCAGGCATGAAATTATGTTTGAAAACATGTGCAAGCTACAGAAACAGAGCTGGGGCACTAAAAAACCTCTTTGACTTTTCTGTGGATGTTTGGAATGTCTTATCAGTTTGAGAACTGTCATGCGATGAGAGCTATCATTAGCAAGGTAATAGCATTTGAAAGCTACTGATTTTTCTCTTTAAGCTCCATTTTGTGACCTAAATGAGTGAGAGAAAAACTTAATACTTCCTTTAGGCTGATTTTTTTTCCCTGAAAACACAGCCAGAAACCCCAAAGTGAGAATACCAGTAGGAGATAAATCCAAATCATTGTAAATCGTAAAGGACTGACCGTGGAAGGCAAGAATATTGTTGCTAATCCTTTGGAGATGGAGTTCATATTACTCTAATGCACCTCCTGCCACTCATTTGTTTCAATGACACACACAGAAAGCATCTCAGGGCAGGTGGCTGTTACATGTGAGAGCTGCCAGGGGTCAGGGCAACAGTCTTCAATTCACAGGTGGTCAGCAGTGGTAAAACTCTGTGAAAAATATGATTGCTAAACTATATGAACGGTGTTAGGGTCACTTTGCATAGCTGTAATAGGGTGTGCACAAAATAAAGCTTCCATTGCTGTTAAATCATGCAGAACAAGTTGTTAAGGATTTAAAACAAATCCTCAAATATCCTTCAGGGTCACAAAGTTCTTTATTTCTAAGATAAATTGAATGGTTTTCTTCATGCTCAAGCATCTGTGTTTTCTTTACTTTTAAGAAAACATTTTGCTGATTCTTTAGCTATTTGGACATATGTGGTCCACCCAGAGCTGAAAGGAGACTGTGAATGCTGAACTGAATCCATGTCAGTCAGGGAGGCATTAATTTGCAAAAATTGCTTCTCTTTTCATTTCTTTTCTTATTAAAAAGATGGGATCAAAATCCAAAGCTTCTAGGTTGAAGCAAATGGAACCCAGATCCAAACTGTCCCTGTTCTTTGGAAATGCTGAACAAGCTAGGTTTTGAGAGGAAAAAAACCCAAAGAACCGAACAAAATAATGAAAGAGGATCACATTTATGGGTGCTATCAGTTTTTGTCACAACACGAACCAGTCAGATCACCAGCAGTATCGTTTTACTGAAGGGAGAAAAATGCACAAATACAAAGAAAATAAATGCTTCAAAAATTACTTTTTTGGAAGTTTTACAAAGGAAAATGTGATGTACAAGTAAAAAAAATATTTTGCAGAAGTGATTTACTGTCTTTGGACTTTGCCAGTTAATCAACTAAAACTGAAAAAAAAAAGTAAGATGTTGGTTAACAGGCAAACAAAGAAGTATTTCTGTCATGAAGTGCCTGAGTGTCATAACATTTTTACTTTGGTGAGCTCATTGTATATCTGTCTATCTATCCATCTATCTATCTATCTATCTATCTATCTATCTATCTATCTATCATCTATCTATCTTTTACCCCATGATCTGCCTCAACCTCCCCATTGCACCATGGAAGATGCAGCCTAGCAGGGAACCATTTTCTTAAAGAATAGTACAGCTGTACCCACCCTGCACTTCACCTATTGGAGCCCTGAGTGTTTCCAGACAGGAGAATTCAAGCCATAAATTCCCAGGTTTGGATGTTTCCCTTAACAGTGAGATATTTCCACAGGGAAATGTTTAATCTTTTCCAAGCAGCATTTTCAATGTTAATGCCTTACCAGTGTAAAGCAGATGAGGACAATCGAAACAACAGATAAACCTTCCTTCTTCTGCTTTCTATTAGGTCAAGTTTTTCAAACTTGTTTCATTTCACCCCTCCTGGTATGCTTCATAAGTCTATAAAGAAGTGTCTGATTCTACCAAGAGCATAAAAGCATGGATACTATGGAAACCAAAAACATCCTGTTAATTCATACAAGCAACTATTTTGTCTGACTTGGAAAAGATCATGTACAGCACACAGGAAATCCTTTGGTACCATGACCTGCTCAGTATTGCAAGCTTTCATAAAAGACCACACTATTTCTTTCCTTCTCCTGAGAGGGTATCTGGCTTCCAAAGAGATTACAGGCTATTTGAATCAGAGTTAGGTGCTGAACTGCAAGGAGGTAGGATAACAATTCTTAGGATCAAAGGAAAACTGATGACCTTTCCATTGTGCAATTTTTGAAATTGAAACATTTCATAAAATGTTCTTTTTTCACTTTATTTTCTCCAAACCATATTTGCTATTGTATTAAATGTAATAATTAACATATGATATTTAGCTGATTTTTCCTCTTTTTCTTTACCTTTTAAAACACATTTTGCAGGATATTAAAAAGAAAAATAAAATTGTCATCTGCCATTGGTACAGAGAAGGCTCTTTATATACTCTTAACTTTTGAAAATGCTTAACACCATAAAAAGTTACCTAACATCTCTTCAAAATACTGAATTAAGAATCCTTGGACAAACCCACCAGAACTTCCAAAGCAACTACTTTTCCACAAAGAACAGAAGGGGAAATACTAGAGATTGACAGGGAAGAAAGAGGGACAAGCAACAAAAGAAAAGAGGATTGTCATTCACAAAGCAGTGTTTGCTCTTCTTGTGATGCTGTTGCACACAGGAGCAAGATTTAAGCCAGAAAAAAAGGGGTAGGTACTGAACTTAAGTGTTCAGTCGTTAAATAAGATAAAAACCACTCATCTTTAGCTTAACTTGCTGTTAGTGGAATGTTGCTTGAGAACTGGATTTAGGGAAAGGATGTTGCCATACTGGAATATTGATGAGAAACAGCCTAAAGGACCTAATGCAAATTGTGAAGACCAATACTTCATGTGTAGCTCAGCCTGTGTTATCTCTTCAAAACAAGACTGAGAAGTGATTTCATTATCTCCAACAGAGAGTAAACAACTGGCTACAAACAAACAAAAACAAACAAACAAAAAAAGGGGGCTGATATCAGGAAAGAAAGTGTAACAGGAAACTAGCTGGAAACAGAACAGAAGAAAAAGAGATTCAGAGGAAAAACACTAGGATTTGATGAGGTCCTTGATGCTGAGGCAGCACTTCTGTGGGACATCCATGCCATCCATTTGTGTCCTCGGTGATGATCATAGCCTCTGAGTAACGGAGAGTAACTACCAAAGGCCTCCTCAGAAATCTTCTCACTCTCCAGCAATCTTGCTTGGAGAGTGTTTTAACAAGTTGAACCTCATCTGATGGATAATACATCCTGAATTCTTGGAGATAACCCATTGTTGGGCAAGTCAAAGAAGCAACTGATTGGTATAAACAGATTTGAAACCACATGCTCTTTGAATTGTTCCATTTCCTTACTACACAGCAGACCAGTGACGTCATGTTTCTTTCATCGTGGTCTCTACTCAGCTTTCACAATCCAGGAGAAAACAAGAGGAGACAAATTGGGACCCTTGTGCTTCTATTTGAGTAAAAAATAGGTAGCCCAAGCATCATCCCATAGGGTTGCTTGGGCTTCTTCATTCAGGAAAAAGATCACTTGGAGTGATCCCACCTCCCTCACAGGTTGGCCAAGGGGATGCACAACCTGAAGATTGCCCAAGCTTGCTGAAGTCATAGCACTACAACTGATTTACTTCCATCCCACATCAGGGGCCCACTCCAAGTGCCTGCCATACTTCAGCCAGGCAGACTGGGAGCAAGAAGTTTAGCCATGTGCAAAAGAGGAAAAAAGAGAAAATTATTGGGAATTTCAGGGATCGCACATCATGCAGCGTGGCAAATACTAACAGTTGCATTTAAAACTATTTTAGGGGGCACAAACTGGTCTGTAGCTTCCCACGAATGTGAAATAGGAGCTGTTTAGTCACTAGATCGTTCCACCAGAAAAAAGAGCACACAGCAAAGGGCTTCAGTCTGTGGAAAAACCACATGTTCCCATGGAGGCACAGAGCCGTACTCTAAGGCTCAAAATCCCACTTAAGCCTATTTGCTTAGTCAGTGGAAAGGTAGGCACCTTTGAAGGCCTCTGAAGAGCAATTCAAGTGCCTGAAAAATATGCTGAGCAGGGAGCCAAGGGCATGGGGACCTCAGCTGAGGAAGCTTGGTGTGAGGTATTAACCACCTCAGCTGGAGCAGGGCCAGGCTTCCCCTCCAGCCACTCTCAGCAAGGCAGGGCACGGCTCTGCAGAGCTGGCAGTGCAGCAGGAACAGCCACCGGGAGCCTCAGACAGCAGGAACCACACATTTTCCCCATCCTGCTTTGACAGAATTGGCTGGGGTTGGAGGCATCTTTCATTTCCCAGTTCTGTTTTTGCTGTAGAAGACACAGCTTCTTTCTATTTTTCAAGACTGGCTGATCCCAGCATGCTCCAAATCCATAAAGGAAAATAGGAAATGATTTTCTTAGTCCCTGAATTGACCCGTGGGTCTGACGATCCTGCTAGGCTCGGCAGTTTCTCTGCTGGCTTGAGGAGCACATGTTTATGCACCTGGGATCATGCAGCTTGAATTATTCTTTTAAACATTTTCATAGAGAGTGGCAGTGTAACAGAAATCACTAAACAAAATGTACATTGTGTGTGACAGTTAGCAATGGGCCGGTTCACAGATTGTTAAGGGCTATTGAAAGTCACGCTTATGTTTTTCTTCTTTAACATTTTTCAAGGACAATTTGATTGCATTTCCCAGAAAGGTTAATATAAACAATCTGCTCCCCTCATTTTTATGAGAAGCATTTAAAAGTAAAACGTCCTGCTGTTATTTCACTATTGCCTGTGTTATTGATGGCTGAGGATTCCCAAATAGGTTCTGAATTTTTGCAGCTTTGCACATTTCTGGGAGAATTGCTCAAAAGTCCACTATCTCATTCTCCATCCAGCAGCACTGAGAAAGCACACATTTCTTCAACATTTGTTTGAACACAGTAGGGCACGATTCATCGCCTGAACTTTAGCCATGTGCAGGATAGCGTCACCTCTGAACTCGTTATTTAAATGGTTCTACAGCCACCAGAGGGGCACAGAAACAACTCATCTCTCACAGGTGCCCATTTTTGACATATTTGCCCTTTGGAAGTACCTCTCTTTCCCCAATGAAAATAAATCCAGCCAAAGCAACTCAGACTGAACCATCTTTGTCCTGTCCTGGATCATTCCCTGACAAATCATGTGGGTAGGACACCTTCTGGTGTCCCCATCTCCCATGGGACCAGCTGGCTCCAACGTTTACTTATGTAATCCACACTTAGTTAATAAAAACAAAAAGTTTGAAATATTTCCTGTGAAGAGTAATTTCTCAGTGCTAGTCAAGACTACTCTTGGGCCAAATATACAAGTCTGCAGTAAGTATAGATCCACAAAATTTTCATATCATTGGTATGTCTGGTTGACATTTCAGGTTACTACTGATATTCAGTTAATTTGGATGCTTTGAGCAGCAGCTTGAATTAGAACCTCTGGAGGTCCGTGAAATTTTCAGATTATCTAGTTACATTGTAGCATATTATGTACCCATCAGCCACTCAACACAATTCATCTGAATGCCCAGTTGGATGTTCTACTGGATTTTCTGCATTTCATTGCATGTGCTTTTTTTATGTACAACTTTGAAAATAGAGCTCAAATAGATAAAAACCTTCTCCCTCCCTAGTCACGTGTAAAGCCTCCCCACTGCTTTCTCACCTGTACAAATAGCATGGATATGTTGGGTTAGACTGCACTGGCTGTATTTTGAGAACATGCTCAATCTGTGTCCTGGCTGCTGACAAAACCAGGGCACTGCCCTCACAACTAAAATAGCTGATACTGAGGATAGTAGCAAAACTACTACTGACCCAGTTTGAGCTATCCTCTGGGGAATTATTTTTTATAGTGTGTGCAGGAATGTATGTGGACACTTATGTGGAAGGGTGCTTGATCATGTATTTAGAAGTGACCCTTTTTTAGGAAAGAATAATGCTTGTGAAGCTAAAAACCCCTTGGATTAAAATCCACACACTCACTACCACTGAGTTAAAGCAGTATTTATTACACTCTTCAGGACAAAAGGAAAACGTAATAAAACTTCAACCCCAAAACATCCAACTATGTAGGCAAGTGGGAACCATAAACACTCTCTGTGCACACCGTGGCTGACGGTGCTGTGGCCCACAGGCTGTTGTGACAGGTCCCTCTGCAGTCTGACAGAGTGGGCAGCAGCAGGGAGCACCTCATGCGAATGTCTGGGAGCATGTGAAGAAAACACTGGGGTTTACAGCAAATCGTTATTGTGTGCTAGAGCTGCTTTGGATCTTTCCTAAACAGGTCTGATTCTGAAACATATTCTCTCCAGTGTGGTAGACAAATCTCTGGGCATAAGGTGTAAAGCACAGTGGCTGAACCAACAGGAGCCATCTCCCACATGCCAGACCCCACCTGGCAGCTCAGTCTCCCAGTGGCATTTCTGCACAGGTTACATGCTCACCGCTGGAGGGAGAGAGCTTCTGAGCATAGTCCCTGCCTCCAGTCTTCCTGCTGTCCCCTGTCCCAAGACTTCCCATGTCACCTCCCTCATCCCTTCTCTCTGTAGCTGCCACCTGGTTGCTAGGAGGAGAAGGAGGAGGAGAAGTGCATGGTTGGGCAGCAGTGTGATGCCCTGTCCTCACAGGCATCCCTTCCCCAGCCCTTCCCAGCTGACTGTGCAATCACCCATGGGATATCACAGATCTGGTAGCTGCTCTTCCTCCACGTGTCTCTGTATGCAAACGAGTCCATACAGAAATATATTAAATACAGGTACACACTTGACATATAAGTGTGCTCATGACCTGACAATTTGCTTTTAGGAGTTCTGAACATATTTTAGGAGTTCTGAGCATCTTTGGTGGCTGTTGTTTTATACAAGACCCAGTCTATGCAAATGTCCCATTAAAACCTCTCTAAAAAGGCAAATGTCCTGCTAGGCCAGTCATTCAAGCCCTAAAATTTTCAGAAGTGACTAATGGTTTCTAATGCCTCCAACATTTTGGTGTTTGGCTTGAGACACTTCATAAAAACCTAGTTTTCTGAAGAGTGGTGTTGTTGCTTTCTAATAATTAAAATCCTAGAAGAGCAAACCCCAATATTCATATTTATTTTCCAAAATATAACTTTCCAACATTTACACAGCCTTCAAGTGGAGAAACAGAAGGTCTAACTTTATGCTGAGAAGAGTATAGCCTACCTACTGGTGAGAAACTCAAATACATCTTGGTAAACATTCCCTATATAAGCAACATTTTCCAGAGTCTTTCATTCACTGTGTAAAAGCCCACTACAGGACAGTTAACATATCCAAAATACATCCCCAACTCTCCAAGACTTACTCACAAATCATCTGCTTTAAAAGAGGTCTCTCCAAGTCTACTTCACAAAGTTTTCCATTTTGCCCTCCCAGGCAGCCTAGCAACATGGCTGGCAATAAATAATGCCACAACGGAAATTCTGTGTCAACTAGGACGGTTGAAAAAAAAAAACACCAAAAAACTACAGAAGAAAATGTACAAAAAAGTGTAATTTATTTCCCCTTAGCATCTGCTTTTATCTGTATCCTTTTGAGAACAAATTAACAAGTCCTGCCTATCTCCATATGTTTCTTTCTGTGGAACATCGTGGTTCTGGAGGGACACGTTCGTTCAGCCGGCAGTAACAAGCACGTATGTTTGTTATGCACTGGAGAATGTGGCCATTATATGTTGATGATACTTTTATAATATGATAAATCACTGCAAGAAAAAAAAAGAAATATTTTATAAGCCAGAAGGAGCAGGTCTTTTTTTCCCTTTTTTTTTTTCCTTTTTTTTTTCTACAGAGAGCAGCTCAAATCCCAGTGTTTCATGTATACTCTTCAGGTCATAAAAACAACTGCTTTCAAAATGTAGATGATCCCCATATGCTTAAAAATCACCCTTAAAAGGTCAGTAATGAATTTATTTTGTTTTTTAACAATTATAGAATTAATTTTTTATGTAAAAAACAGGATGAAATGGATCTTTATTCTGAATAAAGCTTTTTTTTTCTGGGATATAGTCTGTGTATTTCTGCACATATTTATATAAAGGACTTTGCCAGTTCAGCTATAAATCCCCTCAACTCTTTGAACTAAATTCTCAATAAATGTACAGAATGCTGAAATTGGATCTGTATTTAAGGTGTAAAAAACAGCACTGAAAAAAGTATTTCACCATAAATTAATAACTCTGAACATATATAAACCAAACAAAATTTCCATGTAGTGATTTTTTTTTCTACACATAGCTTTCCATTAAGTTTAAAATCTAATACTGATACAGTTTCTATACTAAGAAGAGACAAAAATATTAACAATATGCTTAACCAGGATCTTAGATTCAATTCAGTCATTTTAAGTCAAGATCAAAGTATTGTGGAAACATGGCTAAGAATTACTCTTATGACAGAAGAAAATACATATCTGCATTTTAAAATATGGATTGAATATGCCAGAATCAAAGCTCAGAGTGAATGGGATTGTATTGACTTACTTCAGTTTGGGATCTGCATGCAAACAGAAAATGCTGGGGCCAGAGGGAGACCTTTTACACCAGATACAATTTCAGAGGTGAAATTTTCCTTCTTGCAAAGGGGGGCTTTAATCATCTCAGACCCATTTATGGTGTTTTGTTAGCAATTGTCTGTGGTGCTTTTAGGCACTTTGCATATTTCTGTAAAACTATTAACATATGAAATTAATATATAGAGGGAGTGCCAACCCAAATCAATCAGAGCACTCTATTATGAAAAGCAAACATATGAGATGGCTTTAAAAATCATAAAACTGCTCCATAAATAATTATCCATGACTTCTGATTTCTGCAGCTTGACTTTTCTGGGGTTTTGTTTTGTTTGTTTGTTTGTTTTGGTTTGTTTTGGTATGTTCTGTTTGGTTTTTTTGGTTTTTTTTTAAAAAGTAAGGTTTAGAAATGGAGAAGGAAATCAGCCACCCTCACAAAAGACATTGTAAGTGTTAAGTAAAGCTCATTCATTTAAAAGCACAGTGATGTCTCCTGTTGTTAATGATTCGGCATCAAAAAATAAGGTAGCAGCTCTAGGAATAACATTCTTCATGCTTAAAAATACATGTGAGGCTTTTATTAAATCAGAAGAATTTGACAAACCATAAAAAAATAGCATAGATACGTGGCTACTTTAACTTCCGAAAACATGGAACTTCAGACTTCTACAAGTCTGATAGAAAGCTAACAGACCCCCAGTAGAGGTTGGGAAGAATTATGCTAACTTGATAATTTTAATCCATAACATAGTGTGAGAGAAAAGAGTAGTGTTCCTTCCTTTCCCTTTGCAGTCTATATTTTATATAACTGAGACTACAACACGGTTTATAACACTCTGTGCATTTGAAATACATTTATATGAGGCTCCCACAGAACAGGGGAGAATCATGTAGTGAGGAACAAGGTATTTTTACACACATTCCAGAGTCAATGGCTGGCTTTGGGGAAACTGACAACTTCTGAGCATAAAAATGCATGATTTTCAATATTTGCAAGTATTGTCCTGCAAACAGAGCAGGCTGTCTCATACAAAATCAGACAAGGGAGTTTCCAGCTACAGCATCCTTTTTCCCCCCCTGCTCTATTTTTCCTTGTGGTTTTGAGCGACCCAGGGCAGCAATAGACTCTTTACACCCAGCCGACTTCAAAACAGTTTCTATCTCAGATTACCAGAGTCTGCAGAATTCAGCTGTTTTCAGAGCAGTCAGAGGTCAGTGCAAATCAGCAGTCTTTGAAAAGTAACCTGTCAAGGCACCCACTTCTCATGGCTTACCACATCTATCTAAACATATCTGTACACAAAATGGATGACGTCTCCTGCTGCCCTCTCGAATGGCTTAGTGTAAGACCTCTCTGTTTTCTCAGCCTTTGTACTGCTCTGATACACAGGGCCAGCCAGCAGTCCCAATTAAAAGAACAGGGGGAAAAAGGAGTGGGTAGATCTTCTTCCAGATGGCTTTGAAGAGGCATCAATCTGCTACAGAGATTCACAAGACCCCAGACAAGTAGTTAGATAAGCCAAGACTATGCATTAAGGCTAAAATCACAGCACTACATCAAACCCAAATGTTTTTTTCAGTACATTAATTACCACAGAAATTTGGCTGACTAGGAAAGGTGAAAGTGTAAACTATAACTGAAGAAAGTTAAGGACAATATTAGCAAGTTTAATACTTTCCTGTTATTCCTATTATATGCTAGTTCATCTTCTCTTCATATCCCCTGATGTACCCAGCAAATGTGCACCTGTACACACACACAAATGTGGTCTATCCAAGAGAAAAGCAGGATAAAGAGCATGACCAGCATGCTCCATCATCACGTGTAGCAGTTAAATAGCTGCACAGCATCCCCCCTGTAGTGGCTGCATTCTCTCCTGCTTCATCAGTTGACGCCAAGGCAGGGATATCTCTTCTGGCAGTGGATTTTGAAGGTTCAACCTCTGTCAGACTGAGAAATCAAGACTGCCCTGCATCACCATCTTTTGAGACAGCTGTTCTGGCCATGGCCTTGGGCAGGCTAGAGTGAAAGTTAGTGAAATTCCCCAGCATAGGACAAGTGAGAGGACACTAAATTTCTCCTGGGAAGACATTAATATCTATCTATCTATCTATCTATCTATCTATCTATCTATCTATATGTATATGTATATGTATATGTATATGTATATGTATATGTATATGTATATATGTATGTATAGTTCCTGCTAGTACGACGTGTTGCTGGGGCAATCCCTAATCCTAATGTCTTGGTGGCATTGGGAGAGCGTGGATAGCTCCATCCAAGCATCACATTTCCTGCACGCAGCTACCCCAAGAGAGAATCCCCTGCTCAGAAATAGCACGGACACTTCGTGACCGTCAACACCGGTCAGCGAAAACACGAGCAGGGAATGTCAGGGCAGCAAGGGGAACCTCAGAGCTCGGCGCTTCCCAGGCTGTGTCTGCAGCAGCAGCAGCAACCACACAAGCAGTGGGAGCCCGGGGGGCCGTGCCTGACCCCGGCTTGCCCTCGGGGAGCTCGGGGAGGTGGAGCCTGGTGCCGTGATCCCCCCATGGTGAGGCCATTTCCCCACTCCACACGGGCTGCTGCCTCCGCTGGGGAGTTCCTGCTCCAGCAGTGAGGGCAAGGGGTGAAGGGGGCTGGCTGCTTTTGCAAACACAGTTAACAAAATGTTGATATTATGCTTAGCCGTTGTCTCCTTGTCACTAGTCACTTGCAGTTATAGGCCCAGATGTTAGAAATGCCATCATGAGCTGGAGCTGATGAACTCTGATGTTACAGTCTTCATTTTCAAGGCATTCTGTAGCCTCGTGGGACTGGGGCGAGTGTCTAGAGAGGGGACAGGGATGGCTTTAGGTTTAATGCAAACTTTAGTACATTGCATCAATGTAGGGATCTTTTTTCATTTAAGACACCCTGGGGCATCAAACCTATGCTCCAGAAGGTCACAGTTCTCCCTTGGGTCCTGTGCTGTATCTGATGTCTGTGGGGACATCCCTCTTTGCCCAGGGCATTTCAAAGGGCCCTGGGTATCTGTGCTTCAACAAATCAGCTGAGCTCACAGTGTCCTCCTCTTGTCAGATGGTTCTATCACACGCTGGTCGTGTGGTTGCCTAGGCACAGCAAAACTCACAGGGAAAAACTTACTGATTTTATAGCAGGATACTAATGGAAAGAGTGTGATTCCCCTGGAAAGTATGCAATTTCACCATCTTGGTTTTATAGCCTGTGCCTGAAGTACAGGTGAGAACTGTTGTCTTTTATAAAGCCACTGAAAGAGAGATATCTCCCATCAGGATAATCTGACTCAGATACTCCAAGATATTTCTTTCTTCTTACTGATATTTTTTGGGGAAAAAAAAAATCAGATTATAAGAATGAGAATAGGAAGCATCCTTTTAGGTGAAAATGTAGATTATGTTCTGTTTATTGCAGAGTAATTTAAAGCACTAAAGAAGTTCAGTAATTTAAAATTACATTAGGAAAAAAAATATTTTCCCAGAAGGAAAGAAAATACTTAATTCTGGCGCTTTATGAAGTGCCCTGTAGCTCTCATGAAAGCTAGTTTTAGGTTTTTATCTAGGAAATATTCTTTGAGAAAATATACAAACTCATAAATACAAATGTGTTAGGGAAAGAAATGGTCATATTTAAAATTTAATTTAGTTGGATTTTGTGGCTTTATTTAAGGGGTGAATGACTCCAGATGAAATCTCATCAAAGACAATCATTTACTGGAAAGGGAAAAAGAGTCAAAACTTCCCAGAATAGATCATCATGAGATGAAAAAGAAAATGTCCAATCTCATCAAGCTTATCTAGTGGACATAAGTCCACTAGATCCAAAAGTCCTGCAGTTCCTCTTTGATCTGTGTAGACTCAAAGTGTCCCTAGAAAGCTCTGAGGCTCCCTCCTTGTCTGTCTCATCTTTTGGCTGACTAGCAGAAGACTTTGGATTAGCCATCAACAACCCAACATGTAGCTGAGGGTTGGTTTGCCAGCTCCACCCTTGGGACATTGCTTTACCTACCCCTCAGACACCCACAGTGGTTCAAGAGACTGAGATATGTTCTGTGAAAGACATCTGTGACAATTACTCTTTATCTTAAATACTACAGACTATAAAAATATTATTCTCAGAAAATTATATTTTTTCTATAAATAGCAGTAAGAATCTGTTCACAGTACATACATAGTTCCACTACGTTATCACAGGCTACAGAGAGAGCTTTCTCTGAGGTTCTGTTCCCAGGCTAGGACCAATTTTAGACCCAGGGGATGCTGCCTCCAAACTGCCAACAGTGACAGAGATTCTGACACGTCAGCACTGACAGGGTTTCAGTGCTGCTCTTCAGATGGGATATTTTCACCTCAGACTGACAGAGTCTGTTTGAGAATTGAAAGAGACCCAGACAGACTAACCCACTGGACTGCTCCACCAGGCTTTGAGGCTGGCAGAAGGGCATCAGCAAGGGCCAGTGTGCTCCTGTGCCAGGGTACCAAGGCTGTAGCTGTTTTGTTTCTTTGAAGACAGATCTGCTTCCCCTTTGTTTTCCTGTTATCTCGCCTAATCATCCGTCTGTGGGAAGGGAGATGTTATGAAGATACGAGTAGCAAAGTAAAAGTAATGGTTGTGTTATTCAAAAAGTCAGGCTCAGTGATATAGTGGCCCCTCCTGGCTCTGAAATCTGGAGTTTCTTCTGACTGACACCATCAATTCACTTGCTGGAGGAGCCTCCAGGCCCAGGCAAGTGGTTCATCTTTCATCCTATTCTGCACTAATTGGCAATAATGAAGGTATTTGTCAGTCTCCACCGGATCATGTGTTTAAGGACAACTTCAGAGTAATCCTAGCAGTATGGATGTCATCAGCCTACAGACTAACTGTCAAAAATGAAATGAGACACCAACTTTATGCCATTTTGCCTCATGTTCAATTCCTAATTTTCTAGATGAAAATTTCCTTCTGTAAATATGTCATCTTCCATAACAAGTTGAAGGTACAAATGCTCGTATGTACCTATGCAAGATTCAGCCTGACAGAAAAGTCATTAAGTTCTCTGATAGCTTATTATTAACCCAGAATTTCCGTTCTCATGTTTTCCAGGCATAAAGTGATGCTAAATTGAATGCAGAGAGTAAGAAATAGAGTGTCTGCTAGTCTGTCTGCATCCAGTTGCCATATTTGCTCAACTCCATCAGCAGTAACTTTTCTTGGGGAAAATTTTGTAGCATAGGAAATTTCCTTAGCAGGATGAGAGTGGCTGGAGTGGCCAAGCTTGCTACCTCATAATACTCTTTGACATGTCCCTGTCACCAAATACCAGTGGGACACAGCATCTTGGCTATTTATTTCACACAGGGCACATGGAGAATGTGAAACTAAACTGAAGCTGCTCTGACTTGCATGGATGGTTGGTTTTTGAGGCAAAATTAGGGAAACAAAAAGCAGGAGTGTGATACAAACAAAGAAATAATAATAATCAAGCAATGGATTTGGTTACGAAGGCTGTGCAATACTTCTTCCCCCTTCACTGCATACTTTCAGCACTCTGAAGGAAAGGCCAAAAGAGGAGTAATAAAAACACCCTTGGGTACAAAGAAATTGGCTCATAAAATAACTACAGTAACAATGTCGATTATTAGCTTTACAGTACAAGATAAATATAAATGGACTATATCCTCAAACTAGCAAAATATGGGGAATCAATCTCAATAAAAAGAACTGATAGGGTAAGCTATTTGGGAAGCAGATACAAGCCCTGCCTGGCTTAGAAACATTAGCCTGTGCTTCTGAGTAGTGATTGATGTTTTCTGCTGCCAGATGACAATGAACTTCACCGAGAGTGAGGCTTGGAGGGAGGTATTTGTAATGCCTGTCTGTAAGCTCCAGAAGCATTATGATTTCTATGAAGGATAAATGCACAAATCTCTGTATTTCTGCTGGAAGACAGTCTCTGCTAAAACAGAAATTAAACATATTTACAAGACAGTGAGTTATGATAGAAACCTGACCAGGCATTTCTCAAAGTGGCTGGCATCATCTTCTGCTGACAGTCACACTATCTCCAAACACATTGTGGGAGGCACAGATGTTATCACAGCAGAAAAGTGTGAGAATTCAGATTTTTTTTTCCTTGTCTTCTTCCTCTGGAGAAATTAAAATGGCTTTTGATTTTCTTTTACTTTGTGACAAAGTTAATGGGCATATTTTTGAAGGGAGAGGTCGTGGTGAAGTTATACCAAAGTTGATTTTATTGCAGGTCAACTCATCACTGATCTTTGCTCACCTGGGTTGCTATGGCACCTCACTGATCCTGTCACTCAAACATGTTATCCCTTTGCTTGCTTCCCCAGCCAGACTGACCCTCACACACTGGCTGGTGTCTCCTTTCCACTTGATCTGATGTGGAGCCACTGGAAAGATGATTAGCCCAAGTGCAGCATGGGACACAAATACCCACTGGGAGACCTGTTGAAAAACAGCAGGACTCACCTCATTTCTTGTTCCTTGTGACACAGTGTAAAGTCCAAAAGCTTCTGCTTGAGTTCACATCCTGGATATAATTTCCTAATCACTTCAGGTGATGTCATGGGTAAAAAATGCATGAGTGACTGAAATTAAATTGAAGGCTAGGCTGTTTCTTGCAGCATTGCTATATTACTAGAGAGAGAGAGGGAACACAGAGGGGGGTTTCTTTTATCACTTATGGCATCCTTATTTCTCAAGACAGGAAGGTCAGCTTTTCCACAGCATCCTGCTATGCTGCTCGCCCTCAAGACATTAAAATACACCTAGCAGAGTACCCTCTGGGCCTGTCTGGTGAACCCTTCTCCAGCTCCCAAGGTCCTTGGAACAGAGAGATTCATTATCCAACATCCCAAAGCTGCAGGAAAATGGTCACCACAGGCTCAGCTTAAATAGTTCATTGCCCAATCCAGCTATTAAAAAACAATTTGTTAAATAATATGACTAGAAAAATGCTTAAGCAGGTCAGTTGTTCTAATTTTTCAGGGGGGTAAAGTAATACTATGTTTTAAAGGTGGTACATAAAGCATGTAAGAAGACCTGATTTTAAGCAGATGGTTTTTCAGTCTCAGGTAATTATTATGATCAAGACAGTACCTTTCTGAGGCACCTCAAGGACAATTTCTCTTCCAAGCACAACCAAATTAGGTAGAAACAGAAGGCTCTATCCATGGCAGGTGAGATTCACAATCCTTTTGCATCATTACTAAGACCACTAAATGTAATGCTATGCTGACTTAAGGGAAGTATAACAATGATAATTATGATCTAAGAACATAACCCTAATTACATTAAAATAAAATAATAATAGCATCATTAAGAAAGAGCTACTTCTGAAGAGCAATTTTCATTCAGAACCAATTTTCCTGTTCTGGGCAAAAGTCCATCCTAATCACATTGAGGGTCAATACATTACTCTTTGACTTGAGGCAAAAGTATATCAATTCTTGACAGCTTCTGCAGAAGCTCTGTCCTTTTGCAGAAAAAAAAGCCCTTCACTGTTTGGACAGGGTGGTTTGCAAAAGGGTTTCATTTCACAGCTATTAGATAAAGTATAAATTCCCTCCATGGAAAATGCAGGCATCCTCTATAGCAGTCTAGTCTTCCCTTTTATCCCTCACTCAATCCAAAGCAGTCAATGGCTTAAGGGAGTGCTCTGTATGCTGCAAAAGCTTTCCATTTTCTGTGTTGCATTTTTAAAGCTCTGCAGTCATTTTACCACAGGGCTCTCACACATGGAGTGGGTTTGTGGCTTTGCTGGGTTTGTTATTTCAACCACTTACAGCAAGGCTAAACAAAGTCACCAGTGTCTCCCCTGAAGAAGAGAACTCTGATCAGACACCGTCTGGTATATGCCATTTCCACGAGCTAACAGACTAGAAAAAGCAGCTACAGGGAAAAACAAAAGTTGTATCTTGTCTGTAGGCAGTGGTCTGTGCAGACTCTGGGATGCTGAGAGCTCTCCAGAGGACCCTGCTATGTCTGCCCTGTTCTCACACGTGGCTCCTGCCCATGCTCAGAGGCAGATCACCAGACGGGGCAGATTTGGGCGTGACCTTGCAACCATTCCTGTGTCCCAAAGGGAACTGAGTTTATTCAGAGCACATCACTGTGCTGGTACACGCCTGTCACAGCATGCTTGTGTGTCTTGGCTCCTCAGGTCACACAAATCAACAAGGTTCTGAAGTTTCTGAATGAGTTGCTCCTCTCTCCTCTTTCATCAGCTTTGCCCCTTCATCTTCCTTTTCTTTCATTAACATCAAGAGTGTTTCATTAACATCTTGCATTAACATCAACAATATTCCCTTTCACGTTGTACCCTGGCCCCAGCTGTGGCAACAGACTGAACAACTTTGGCCAAGTGGCCCCAGAGGTGGATGTCATAGGCACTGGAAGCCCCATGGCTCCCAACTTCAGCCAGACCTGAATAATTACTAAAATGCTAACTCCATCCTGAAAGCACATTTGCTAATCCACAAGCTTCTTTCCAAATCAGGCAAGCCAGGTCCAGTTCCTGGTGCACAGAGACAAAATAGTCTGGAGTCTCAGGGTACAACATTTCTATGAGAAAAAGAGGGGAATAGCACTGGAAATTCATATCTGTGATTTTTTCTCAACTATTATGGTGATGAACTTTGCCCAGAATATAATAGATACAAACCAGCTCATCTTCATGGCACTCATCCTATAAAGCATCTTTCCGTAAAACCCATTAAAGTTAGAATTCTCTTTCTTAAGAACAATCTTGGAAGGTAGCAGAGCTAATGCGGAGACATGGCTGCAACATGGCTTAATTTTTTGTGCTGTATGGGTAAAAAATTATTCTTTCTACTTTAGAACATGGATATTTGCTAAATATCTTCATATCCATTCAAGTCACACACTACCCCAAGGCTCTTAAACATAACAATATTTACAGTTTTAGTCACATTTCCCAAGATAGATTAAATTGCTTTTATGCCTAGGCATGAACTGAAAGAGGCCAAAATACTCTTACAAAAGAAAAGTTACAGGGATGTAGTAAGGATTCTGAAGTTTTCTAAGTTTACAAAAAAAGAGAGAATAGACTCAAAGTGGAAAAACATCTTGACGATATAGTAGCCAAGTTAAACCAGATGCTGCAAGGGTAACTTACCATTAGAGATCCCAAAGGTGGTTCTATTTACCAGGGAAGGGATGGAAGGGGTAAGGGAAATTAATATTAATTGAGTTTATTTAGCTTGGCCATTGGCCACAAAGTTCAGATAAAGTGCATTTCCCAGCCAACTCTTGTACATGCAAAGTTTCAGCAAGTCAGATGTAACTTATTATGTGTTTTGTCACTTCAACACGAAAAAAGAAAAAAGTACAAAGCTGTACAAAGGAGTGGTTTCCCTGCTTATTTTGGCTGAATTAGATGCTTTCATTGTGCAAATATATGTGTTAGAAATATTTTTTTAGCAATTCTGCCATTGGCCATCCAAAATTAAAACTGCAAACATGGCACTTCTTCTCTGTAACTAAAGGATCTGAGGAAAAGCAAATTCACCAGAGACCTTAATACATCAGATCCAAGCTTCTTTTCAATATAGTGTTTTTAAAACCTTCTATGAATGCTGAGGGATAAAGGCTTAAAGATGAAGCAAAATTCCATGAGCAGGGCCTTCCTTTGGACTCATGAATTGTTGCTGGGCTTGTGCACATTTCTTGTGGTCAAACAGACAAAGATGGGCTAGCTCCCATGAGTTGTTCTAGACTGTGAGAAAACAAGGCTAAAACCAGACCAACATGGAAGAGGAGACAGCAGATTTCAGTACAGGAGAAGGATGGGATGGGATGGGATGGGATGGGATGGGATGGGATGGGATGGGATGGGATGGGATGGCATGGCATGGCATGGCATGGGATGGCATGGCATGGCATGGCATGGCATGGCATGGCATGGCATGGCATGGCATGGCATGGCATGTTCATGATTCCACTGGCTCCATAGCTGGCATCCATATCCTATCTGCTGCATTAGTGTTTGCTCTAAACCAAAGATGGATAACTCCCAGCTTGTGCTGTAGGCTGCTTACTAAGCTGTGTGCTGCCAAGAGGATACAGCTCTTTTTTTCTGTAGTTTACAGAACTTATAGAGCAGTGACTCATACTGGAACTGTCTTTCCTTTTCTTTAAATTGGCTTCTTGTCACTTTTATGGAACAGAATTTATTTGACTTTTTTTAGAAAAGCAAAAATATCTCCATGCTGGTGCCCTTGTTATACTACACTGTGTGTTATCCACAGACTTCATGTTTCTGTGTCTTCTCTTGGAGTGTGGTGCCAGTGGGAAGCTGCATTGGTGACATAAAAGGCTTTTTAAGGGTGAGAAAGACCCTGGGTAAGAGAGAAAACTGATTTGTTGTCTGAGAGCACTCTTGAGAAAATCTTGGCAAGAAACTTGCTCATAGAGCAAGAAAAGAGCAGGTCAAGCTGGAGAAACATCCGAGCAGTAGTGGAATGCATGGGGTGAAGTAAAATCCCTGGCAAGCTGGACTTCAGCACAGAGCTGCAGTACATTTACCCATGACAGCTTCTCTGCCTATCGCCTACTGTAGGAATCTTCTTCCTGTGCCATTTCCTGAAAAGTAACAACCCAGCTGCCACATTTACCCAGTGAATGCATTTGGCATCCAAAGAAGTTGGATGACAAAGTTTCTCTGGCTGTGTTTGTTCAGGCAAGGGCACTTGGCTGCTAGCCCACTCCAGCTCCACACGGCCTTCTGCTCGCCTGTTTGTTGATCCAGCCATCAGTGTTGTTATGCTACAGATTGTTGGGACTGTGACTCACAATTTCCTTTCAAAAAGGAGGAGAGAAGGAAAACAAACCCCAGCAAGCTCGCTGCTCTTGTGCTTGATGTGCAAGCACTAAGCTGCCCTTTCCCAGGAAAGAGATGTATCTTTCATGCACAGCTCTTCATCCAGTTTTCAGTCAACAAGCACCCAGATTACAGAACTCTATGGTGGCTAGTAATGCCTGGCAACTTGGCTGGCAACATCAGCCTCACTCTGGCTTCCAGAGCCAGGTTTGAACCTTTGGCTCAAACCAGTTTATGGGTCTGGTTTGTAACACACTTTATACCCACCTAAAACTTTCCCAAAATGAACCACTGTTTTCAAAGCAGGAAGAGAGAAAGAGAGGCCTAAACTTAAGTTCTTATGCCCTTGTTTGGACATCTGAGTAGACATACGACTTTCTGACTGGACAGAACTAACCACGCTTCCAGATCCAGAGAGATCAATCCCAAGAAGTCCACCAGCTAATCCAGGGATCTGCAAGTAGCTGGAGTTGAGAAGGAAATATCTTGCTGTCCATCTCCTTGAAACGAAATAAGGGATTTGAGTTGTGAAATGTGCCTAGTCCAGGCCAAAACTAGGAAATGGATTATGACTAAGAAAACTCCTGCTGAAGCAAGAAGCAGAGGCCCTGGTGGAAATCATTGCCTGCCAGCATTTACCATGGCAGCTATCACTTCCCTGAAAGGCAGTGGGCTTACAATAGTGCCACACCACTGAAACCTCTTTCCTCTTCCCACTCTATCTTCAGTGCACCACCTGAACTGTGACTCTGCCCCTGTCTCAGCAGAGGCACAAAGAGGACAGATATCACTGTCCATGAGGGGAAGGACAGAAAAGCTCAATGGTTTTGATTACCTCAGTCTAATTGTGGGTACCCAAGTGTACGATGCACAGACCACGACAGCACAGTCGTTTCATGGGTGGAACTTGGAAATTCCAGCAGGAAATGGCTGTGCCAAGTCATGTGGGTTGAGGGGACAAGGTGAACTCACCTCCATCCCATGCTGCAGCCACCAAAGATGACATGGGAAATGGGCAGTCTTGTTGCCTAATCTTTCCTGTTGCCAGAAAATTGATATTTACAGCAGTGTCAGCCCAATCTCTCCTCAGATTCAGCAAGACACTTAAGCACATGCTCATTACTAAACACAGTAACTGAAACCAAGTGGACTATCCATGCACTTCCAGCTAGGCATGATTTCCTCCAAGTGTCTACTGCAAATGTACTTCACTCTAGGAAAGAAAATGTCTGGACCACTATACAGCAAGGAGATAAACTTCTGAACACTAATCCTAGCCAGCACAGTTCCTCCTGCCTGCTAAAAACAAGATATTCAAAGTACAAGGTTCAGTAAGTTGTCTGTGATGCACACATAGCTTAGTATTTTACTCTGAGATCACATCCCAAAAATGAGCACAAGAAGGAAAAAGAAAGAAAAAAAAGGAAAGGAAATCTTCCTCCTACTGAATTCATACAAATCTTTGCAGCAGCTTCAAAGAGTTTATTAAAAGGAGATTTAAGTTACTATTAAATTGGCTTGGAGAAAAATAGACAGTCTTCTGTCTCATCTTTGGACAATGTTCTGCAGGGTCCTGTGGCACAGTAGAGGTTTCAGAGGCAGTGCCTGAGAAGTTACAGAAAATAAAAGTAGCAATCTCTTCACTGAACCTCCAAGACTGATAGTAGAATTATTTATTACTCCACTGCTACACTGCTTGTAAGTAGTTTGTCTTTCTCCCTCTCTGTTTATTTGTCTCTTTTACTGTCCCTAATGAAGAATCCCAATGCTATCAAGTCTGAATTACGGACATTTTATGTTTCTAACATTTATTCTGCTGATCTCCCTTCTTTTCTTGTACTTTTGGCTGCTGAGATGCATTTGACCTGCTGTTGGGAGGAGATACAGCTGCTAACTGCATTCTTCACTCCATCTGTTTTCACCGGTTGGTACAACTCCACTAAAATTAGCGAGACAGCACTCACATCAAGCTGGTATTACATCGTTTAGAACCAGGAATAAAAACTCTGGACAAATTGGATTTTTGTAAATAATTGAAAATTCACCACCCAAGTTTTTTCTGTGGCACTTTGAAATCTGCTGGAAAGTACTAAGCATTATGTAGACATAATTAATTCCATGAACAGATGGAAAGCTGCCTGTAAAAATGGTTGGTGCAGGTTTGCAGGCAAGCAGTGCACTTCGGGATACAGCCATCTTTCAAAATCCAGGACCTGCATCATCTTTGCTCTGAGAGAGAAGGAGGGGTCTGTAAAAGCATGTTTCTGGAGCTTCTCTGGGTGCTAAAACCTGATGGGAGAGCTCCTGTGACAGGACAGTCTTCATGAAGCCAGCAGTGAGCAACCCACAAGCTTCTTCAAAGTCAGCAGGACCTCACAGGGCAGTGTCTGTCCCTGTCTGGATGGCAGCTGTCTTGCTTCCCTCAGTTTTATGGGTTCCAATCTATTTCCATCCCTTACCCTCTTTTATGGTTGCGGTTGATAAGATAAATTAGTCTCTTTTTTGAAAGTGTCACAGTTTAGAGAATACACAACTGTCAACCAAAGCCCGCTGTTCTCTAGGCTTGTCCACTCCGTGACCTTGTGTAGCATAAAATAGAAATTAGAATTATTTTAGGACTTGAAAACCCACATGCAGACATTCCTTCAGAGACTTGTGTAAGATCAGAGTGATTGTTTTTTTGCCCAGCATCCCACCCCCCACAGTGCTCTCTGGCTGGGGCCTGTGTGCATATCGCCAGCACATGTGCACGCATGTGGAAATGGGGCAGGGGCAGGTAATTAGCCTTTCTGGAGGGGACATGCCTTTCTCCTGAGAGCAAAACAAGAGAGCTCTGAGGGCAGGAGGGGAGCAGATGTAAACTATCGAGGAGGGAAGCTCGCAGACAGGACATGAGGGGTAACATCTGACCAGCCCAGCGCAGGAGAGACTGGTACTCACTTCAGCTGAGAATACCAAAGAGGCAGATACAACTGATAGGTCAAAGAGATTTCATCAAAGGAAAACTTTTCAGATAAAATAGTCAAATTTTATGACAGGAATCTCTGTCATATGTGACAAGATTCCTGTCATATGTGCTGTTCTGCTCTGCTCATGCCCTGTAATATCCCCAAACTGGCCCTCTCAGTGTTGTTTTGGTGGGGTTTGGAGAAGCAGGACCTAGAAGGGGATGAAGGCTCACCGCGTGCTCGTAGAGCAAACCAAGAGCCCAGCTCCCAACATTTCCAAACACACTCACCCCAAGCTGCAGCCCTGTCACACAGAGATGGTCCTGATCAATGGTCTGCAGCTTTTTTTCCAAGTCTGTTCTATTCCTAATGAAAATGGTAAGCTGAGGACAGTAGTTTTCTGTACAACACAACCATTGCCTTCCCTTTGCCCCCATAGATTTAGCACTTGTGCTGACTGTTGAAAAATCAGTCATTAACAGCCAGGAAATGACTTTGCCATCAATCAGAATATTGCTCAGCCATGTTTCAGCTTTTTCCCCCTTTCTCTGCATAATTATTCTCATCCTCTGCTGATTACAGTTTATAATAGCTATAATTCTCTTAAAATCAATCATTGCTTGACTTAACCACAGGGTTACTAGCAGAAACATGAAGGAACACAGATATTTTGAGCTGCTTTTTAATTATTATTCTTATTTAACGACACCCAAGCTTATAGGTAGATCACACTTCGCCTTCCTCTCTGCAGTACTAAGCATCAGTTGTTTTATTTTAATTTTGTTTTAAATCATGAGGTGTTTGATTACACGACCATTCCAACTTCACCAGGTGTTTTGGTGACATGTTACTAACATGATATTTTGACATGTAATCACAGTGGTTGTCCCAAATTAAAGCACCAAAAAAGGACAAATATATGATGTTTGCCAGCACAGATTCTGCAATCAAAGTAAACACAATTACCTGAACTTTTTGACTAGGGTTATACATAAACACAGTTAAATCAAAGCCTGGTGTACAAAAAGGCAATTTTTGAGTACACTAAATTAAAAACAACACTAGATTAAAAATCACATTTTTCCTGAACAGTGGAAATCTGTAGCACACCACAAACAATTGTGTTCCTGATACAGCTGAACCATAGTTTCTGTTTTTCGCTTGTATCACCACTTCACCTCCAATCATTATCTCTTGCTCATATATTCAGTATATTTCCCTTACTGGTTATGTGTTTCTGTAATGAAGAAAAAGAAAATATTTTAAAAATTAAGGACATAATTATATGGAATAGCTAAACTGAAATCAGGACTGAAGACAAGGTGTAGAGTGTGAATTGACTTTTATGGTAAAATAAAGCTTTCATTTAAAATGGACTTCCCTCCCACAGCCTTTGAAAAATTTTGGGTAAGCAAAATATTGTACAAAACTATACCATTAGATAGGGAATAGGAACTAAGTGGTTTGAGCCTCCTCTGAATAAGGGTATGACATTGAAACACATGAAGGAAGCCATTTTCCTCACAGAACATTTTGATGCTTCAATTTCACATCTATTCTTACACAAAACTTATTCAGACATTTTTTGTGAACTATTTACATATAAATCTCCATGTGCAATATTCATATCACATTTGGCTTTTCTTTATTTACCAACTTGCAACCAGCAATATAATATTGTTAATTTTGACCTGATGAACAGGGCATCTGCAGGTTTTGCTTACAAGGGCAAATATGGGGCAAAACTCACAGTAGTTAAGACAAAAATGTGGTCTACCCATGAACTGCACCCTTTATACTTTATAGCTATCTACCCTATGGAAATTAACTGCTCTGGTGTGCCAAGAATAGAGCATGTGCATTACTGGAGATACTTTGCCATTCTGATATTAAACAGTTAACTATGCTGGGCCTAATGGTCCCCTGCATCCCCTCAGATTTGTTCCTAAGACTGGTAGGAAATTATGAAAAAGAACTAAATTAAAGCGTTCCTATTTTGTCCACTCTTTCTTTATCATCACCTGATCTTGATTTCCCTAAATGCCCCCATTTCTTTTCAGCTACACTGCGCACGGATGCAGCAGGGAAGCATCTGCTGAAGCCATTTTGCCAAAAAATAACAAAGGACCCCATTTCTTTGGCACACAGCATGACCGCAGGCCTAGCTGTGAGTAAAAAGCCCCTTGGACTGCATTGCCCATCTACTAAAGTGCTTTTTCTCCACCTGGTCTGGATCCTGGTCAGGTCACTGAGGCTTCCTGCCGACCCCACTGAGGAGGAGGATGGCACCTGGCGAGCCCAGGCTCTCCCGAGGAGCCCTGACACAGACCAAGGTCTCTCAGCCACATGAGAAATAGTTTGCAGGCTCAAGGCCCCAGGGGCCATTATTTCAAAGTTGCACAGCCATCATGTAGCTGCACGAAGCACCTCCTGCCGTGTCTGTGCCTTTCAAGAAACAAAGCTGTGTTGTGAACTATTGGTGATGTTAATAGCTTTCTTCCCTCTAGAGATTTGCTCCTGCTTTGGCCCCAAATATTTCAAAATAGCTGAAGCTGGCAGCAAGAGCCACGGGAAGAAAAATGTTAATGCATGTTAATTTCTGGTTTAGACATGATGAGAATTTCATTTTCTTCATTAAAATTCCCCAGTGCTGATAGGATTCTCCTCTGATTCATGGACTATACCTTGTAGCACTCGTCTGTGAGTGATCATATATACAGCCTGATGTCTCTAGTTTTGTTTTCCTCTCCTTCCAGCTACTCCACTTATCATTCTCCCCTGATACACAATATGCTCTCCTTCCAGTTAGATGGTTGCATTTTTATGCAAGAATTTCAGGGCATGTCTTTAATTTCCTGAAAAAAGGCTGATGTTATCACAAATTGCAGCATCATGGTTACTCACAGTGAAATAGAGACACAGTGTAAGGTTTGCAGGGGAATCTGCTACTAGTAAACAGAAAAATAAAATGTAAAAGCAAACTGGGATTCAGGCTGACATGGGGGCAGACTGGTGGATGTGGGGGACATGGAAAAGCCTGTTCTGTACTCCAGAGAACAAACAAATCATCCCATGTAGCCATTTTGAAGGAATGACTGAGGAGGACAGAGGCTCAGTTGCTGGACAATCATATCAGTTGTTAAATGTTGATTAGAAGTATCCATCTGTGGGAGGCTGTGGAGAACACAACTGTATATGCTTATGCTATTTTTGCTTAGTTGAAGAGTGGAAAACTTCCATTTCACATGATCAAATATAGAATCCACATAACACAGAACCATGTGATGTCTCCTGAAATGGCATAATCAGGGTAGACCTCAGTAACTGCTTTCCAAACATACTAAGAGAACACTTAGAAATCTAGAGACAGAGAAGAGAGAGGGATGAAGGATTCCGAGTAACAGACTGCAGAGATTAATGTTGCCTCCCACTCTGCAAAGAGTATTTTTATTCTGCTGTGATCTTTAAGATAAACATGTAAGACAAACCTGCTCCATTGTATCGACCCTGCTGCTGTGAGTGTGCTGTCGTGTCAGGCCTCACCACCAGCCTTTCCCAAGGAGTGGAGCCAACTGAAGATATAACATTAGTCCTGAAAAATCTCCTAAAGGCTTCCAAAGAGCAACATGGAGATCTATTTTTGGACTGTACATTCACTGGGGAAGAAGCATGCCCTTGTGAAGCAATGGGATGAACTGTGCACAGTAAAATCAATTAATTTGCTACCAGACAGAACTGGTACACATGAATTTCATGGCTAGGCATAAGGAAGACAAAACCTCAGCAAACTAGAAGGTCAGTGTCACCATGCAAGAAGAGTAATAATCACAGCCCATAGTAACCTCATTGATTCACACTGCATAGCATCATCACCAGCAGATCCCGTGGGGAGCCCTTTTCCCCCGTTTTCTGCCTTGCCAGGAGACACTGTTCACACTAGATGAGCATGACCTATGTGACTTACTACAAAGAATAACCAAATACACCTCTCATTGTACCACTCCCTTTCACCACCTCCACTGTCACTGTATACTCTGCGTTTTAAGAAAAATACACATCACGCTGAGGTTTAAAATGCCATGTTGTATCTTGCTGTGATGAACTCCATCAGTGCTGGGGGAAAGCTGACTCTTTCAGACTGAGAAGCTATGCTGAAAGCCCAAGAGGCCAAGCCCAGGAGCTCGCTTATCAGCGTACAAAGCTGTCATCATACAGAGCAGGACCACTGAATGATAGGGCAAGGCTGTGAAAACAGATAAAGTTTCCTTAAAAACCCTACCTAAAAAAAATGTGAATCAGTGGTTGCAGTCACACTGCATTATTCTTTAAGACACCTATTTAAAGCCATTCCTTTTTTTTTTCTAACTACCCTAGGGTGTTGCAAATGTTTTCTGGTCTAGCTATAGAGTGAAGGTGTTTTCATGCCAAGTACTACAGACCATACAGAAAAAGCTGCAATTAATGGAATTTCAGTGTTCTGCATTGCTGATCTACTTAGCAATGCATTTTCGAGGACATTTTATAAGTTGTTTAGCTGACTGCCAAAAATGAGGATCATTAAAAATAGATTCGCAGCTGTTTGGGAAAGCTGAGATATAATTTTGTCTTCATTATGCCTTATTGCAGATGTTATTGATTTAGTCTCACTGCATTTTGGTGAGCAATATCAATTCATGCTGTCTTGGACTTTGGAAACTGGTAAGTCCTATCATTCTTATTCTTATGGCTCAGAGTATAGAAGACGGGCAAATAACTATGAAGTAAATTTGGAAGACAGCCTCTTTGTGTGGCAGCACCATTGTGCAGGTGATCAGAGCTGATAAGCCCTCAAAACATCCCTATACAGTGAGCCTCAGATTGCAGGAGAATTTGTAGGAGAATATGCCCTGCAAATATGCCCTTGAATTTTCTGCTCCACGGGACTTTTCTTTAGGGAGAGTTTTCCCATACAGCTGCAGAAACTGAGTCCATTTATATGTGGTTATATATATGTTTGTGAGTATGTATATGCAGGATCAAGTGCTGCTCTTTGTGGCATGCATGAAGATTCAACTCTCTTTGCCTTAATCAGATTAAACAGGAGGAGAAGTCTAAATCTCCTTCTATCTGATCACTAGTGCAGAAAACCTGCAAGAATTCCTCCAACAGAAATTGTATACATAATTACTGGAAGTTTCATAAAATGTATATGCAGAAGCACAAAGGACAAAGCATTTAAAAAGTTGTAATAATAGCATCAGCAGTGAATCATGCATTAAATAAACCTCTCAGTCTCTCATTCTTTACAAGAACTGCACATACACTGTTTTGATTATGCAACACTTTTAATGTTGCCCTTTTGGGTAGAGAACAATATGCAGATACCTTTCCTCTGCCCAACCGGTTACTTTAAACTGTTGTGCTCCTTAACGCCCTCACTTTGGTGAGCCTTCTCACTCAGCTTTATGCTTTGTAGCCATTCTCAATGGAGTGAAAGGCAACTAATGCTGCAGCCCTCTTCTTTATTGTGCTGAAGAGGACCTACACATCACCAGCATGTGGGCTGGGAAAGCAGCTGTGGCATTGTTAGCCAGCACTCACTTCCCACATATGCCACTAGCCCAGGATGAATGAACCCACCACAAACAATTGTCACCCACAGCATTTCTAAGGAGCTTTTTGTCTACTTCCATGGCTTAATCCAGCAGACCTCCTCAGCTGAAGTTAGCACTGTGCACACTGCTGATTCTCACTTCAGAAATGCTCATCTTGGAAGCTGTGGTATGGGACAGTCTTGCTGCTTACCTCCAGCACAGATCAATCTGCAGCAAAGGGAGGGGACAGGCATTTTGCAGAGAAGAACTGCAATCTGGTTTTGGTAAGCCTGTAAAATACATTTTTTTTCCTCCAGAACTGGTGAGAATGCTTACTATTTTGCAACCTCCATAAGGCCCTCATAACAGGGCTCAGGACTGCAAATCCCGCAATAATATTGCACATTTTCAACCATAGTGGGCCTATGCACCTAACTGCACATAAATGCAAGTAAAGGAATTCACAGATTGTCTCACAGTGTCTTAAAAGGAACCTCAAACTCTTCACAGACCACAATATATCTCACACCCACAGAAGGATCTGTCTACAAAAGGACTTTATACACTGAAGCCTGAATAGAGATCATCTCAGAAGAACAGAGAGCTAAATCATCCCTTGTGGCCCTGAGCCCTCTGCTGCTACTAAGACAAGTAAAAGTAATCCAAAATCCATGCTTTGCTAATTTAATTATAATTTAATTCAATTTAATTCAATTCTTTATCCAACAGAGTAGAGTCCTGAACTTCAAACATAGGAGCTCTGAGGGGAAGAAGAATGATTCCTGTGCTTAGGTTTACGTGCTTTGCTGCTCTGAATTTGGCCAGCCAGTCAACCTTAGGGCTATGTATGGCCTCAGGACATGCTATGAGCTGGCAGAACTCATTTTGGCCAAAAGAGACTTGCACTTTTCTTTCTCACATGTCCCAGTCTTGGCCATGTAATCCCATCACTTGCCCTGCACTCATTAGACGAAAGGCAAGACAGAGTGGTGGAATGGCATAGTTAGAGGAGGAGCACAGGTAGGTAGAAAAGGGTAGAAAAAGATAGAAAAGGATAGAAAAGAATAGAAAAGGACAAAGGCCTCTTGTCTTCCATAAGTGTGAATTTTCCCCTGGGCTTGGCTGTCTTTTGAACTGATGCCAGCACATTACTGTCACAAATAAGTCACGAGAAGGACTGAAAAACAGGGTCAGCATTTTCAGCATTTTTTCATCTAAAGGTGAGAATTCTGACCAACCCAGCACATCTTTACAGAAGAAACACTTGTGCTTCGGCCAAGATATATAAATGTGTACTGGAGAAGGGATACAGAGAGCTGTGTGTGAGATACTGTGCTTGCAGGATCATAAATCCTTTTGGGCAGCAAAGCCTGCTTCCCTGTGCTTTGGCCAGGAACCCCAGCTGTCTCAAATAAAATGGACACAGCCCTTGCTGGATGGCTGATACATAAAGGGTCAAACCAACACCTAAAAACATGAGCTGCTGTTGCCTTAACTTGTAGCCCAAGGCTGTAACAAGCAGTATGACTCTGCTGCAGGTTGGTGGGCTGCTGAGCAGTGTCCTGATGTCCTTTGCCATGTGACACCTTCCTAAGCCTCAGCAAACAGTAGTGAAGGGCTTCATTACCTCTCACTCTGACTTTGGCACATAAGCCCCACTGTGCCAAAGCACACTGATGGCCATCTAGTCCTATTACTTACTGCTCTCTTTGTTTGCCTTTCACATTACTCCAAGCCTGTGAAAATCACCAATGGTATTTCTGCATAGCTGTGGTCACTCCTTTGTATTCTTTGATTGTTGGCTCTTTCCCTAGTCACACACATGGAAGCCTAAATGTGTGGCTCTGTGCAAGCATTTCCTAAGCATTTCTGTGCACTTTCTGGCACTATACAGCTGGACCATGCTGACTTTCTCTTAGGGGAAACATCTGAAGTTCTCAGACCCATCTATCTTTACGCTCAGTTTCTATCTGATCTCCAGGGGCTCCACTGCACTGTTCCAGGCAGAGAAGCCTCCCTGCTGCTTTTGCACTGACTAACAACCTCTTGCCTCTTCTGACTCCCAGCTTCCCATTGCTTTGTGGGTACTCTGTGGTTAAAGTCTCATTCAATGCTGAACTGAGGTTTTGAGCTCTGCTTAGGAAATCTGTGATCTGCTGTCTGAGCACAGAATCATGACAGCCAGACCTTGCCAAGGGCACTGCAATGTCTTGGTGTCAGTCCTTGCCTCTGTGTCCTTCTGGCAGCATCATTCTTGCTTGGAGATGGAGTAAAGAGTTATTGTGGCTAATAGCACGATTATTCAGAATTAGGTCCATACCTCAGAATGCAGACAAGTGTCTCCATTTCTGTTCTTCTCATCCCCCTGTACATACTGCACTGTCTCATATCTGCCCTTCTTTGGGCAGTCATGTCATGCCATTGAATCTTTTTTTAATCTGTGTGTTTATGCCCTGTGTGAGAAGTATGGACCCAGTTCACTGGAGAAGACCCTTCTCTCAGACAATTGCACTGCAGGTGTAAACAGATGAACCAGTCCCTTGCAGATCCTTGCAGAGCCAATGGAAAGAGAAAATTTCCAAACATATCAAGCTGGTTTAGAAAGGTTAAAATACAACCAATAATGACCTACAGTCTACTGACAATATTGACTACATCTTCAATGACTAAAATGGGAACCCAGCGACTCTATGTAGAGTTCAGTGACATGATTGAAGCTGCTCTGAAGTTGCTTAGCACTTTTAAAAACTCATCTTGTGTTCCATCCCTCAGCAAATATGACCAACTCATCTGCTGCTGCATGTGCAGCTGTGGATTGTCCCAATCCAAATCTACTGAGCAATTCACTGCCTCCAGTATCCTGTTGTGTTTGATGTCTGATTTGACTGCCTAGTGCTTTAGGCAGGAGAGAAGGAGAAGGCAGGATGGTAAATGGTGTCTTTGAGAAGGAGCTTTAGGCAGGATGGTAAATGGTGTCTTTTGTTGCATAAAAAATTTGTGAAGCCTCACTAGAGAAAATGAGCAGTGTCATTTTCTCTCATTCCAGTCTAATGTTGAGTGCTGTTCACCACACTGCTTGTTGTCAGAAGGCATATTTCACTATAGCCAAAGGCAAGCTGGCAAAAATGTTCCCATCAAAGAAGGACAGGGAATGGGCCATTCTCAGCCCAGACATTTCTCCTTTCTGTATTCACATGATGTCCACTTATAAATGCTACAGGGTGGTGGCTTTAGCATAGTGATACTGCTAGATTTCCTTTCCCAGTATCACCCTTTACTGTTGCTGCACAGAGTAGCAATGTTTTATGGTATGTGCCTGATTTAAACTATCTTTATGCTTTCCAATGCCCACCTTCTGGGCTGGGGCTTCTGACTAAACCCCACCATGTGGCAGCTGCCTTACTGCTTTGCAGAACTCTGCTGCATGTGCACAGCATCTGGACATTTCCACTGATGGAGGCATTTCCCGAGTCTGAGTGTGTCTAAGAAGGAGGATGGAGCTCAGAAGAGCTTGCCAGATGCCCAGATGAGCTGGCCTCAGTCTCCTCTGCTGTGTGTAGTCTGGGGTTGGTCTCTAAGCCCTTAGCAGCTGCCATAGCTTGGTACCATAAACTTGCCTTTTATTCAGGTTTTCCTTTCTCCAGAGGTATGATTTTCACCCATGAAAGACAGCTGATGCTGGACCTACTAGAGCCCTGCTTGAGCCTACTGCCTGCCATGGGTAGAACAAGCTCAGTGGGTTTCCAATGTCCAGACAGGATTGGGCAGTGGATTTATTTCACTGCTCTGCTCTGTGCATCAGCGTGAGCATGCCCAGCATCTCATGGATGTAACAGTTCTTCCTCTGCAGAGGAGCTGATGTGACACTGCATCTGATCCCCATCCACCTGGCACCCAAGTGGCCCCTGAGCCTGCAGCAGCTGGGCGGTAGGCAACCCTCTGCCCTGTCTGTGGTCCCATGAAAGCCACAGTGCAAAGCTCCTTCTCTGTGGCGAATGTTTGTCTGTCTGTCTGTCTTGCTGCATGAGTCACTGTTGGTTTGTTGGGTTTTTTTTTCCTAAGAGCTGCCCAGGGGTACAAAATCCTCGTACAGGTACCTCACATAGGGCAGTGCTTAGGCACAGCCGGTTGGTCTCCACCCAGGCTGTGGCGAGGCTGTACATCCACCTGGTGTCCAAACGATGAACTGAGGCTCTGCTTTCACTCCCCACACCTCGAGTAGTGTCTCCCTTTCTTCCTGAAGGCAGCTCTTTTGTTTGCCAGTCAGGGAAGGTACTTCAGCAAAGGTTTTGCTCCTTTTCCCATGGGGATCAGCTGCTCTCTGATTGTAGAAATCCTTCTTAAAGGTCAGATATTTTTATTGCAGAAATACCATGTAGCAAGACAGGTCCCCTATGCAATAATATCTCTAAACAGGGCCTTTCTGATGTAAAGGTGTCAAGGCAGAGTTTGGCCCTGCACACATCCACTCTCCTCAGCCCTCCTGCCTTCATGTAAAAGGCAGACCTGTCCAGCTACTCTGTCTGTGGTCAGAGATTACATCAGCTCTTCCTCACCCAGAGTTTGCTTCTGGCAATTCTGCCTCACTGACTTCATGCTCTTGCCTTTGCCTTGCACTTTCTGTTTGGTCATTACTCTTTGCAGCATGATGACTGAAAGAGTAGATTTAGTTTAAATATTGGGAAGAAGCTCTTCACTGTGGGGTGGTGAGGATCTGGGACAGAATGTCCAGAGATACTCTGGTTGCCCCATCCCTGGAAGTGCTAGAGAACAGTTTGGGTGGGGCTTTGAGTACCCTGGTCTGGTGGAAGGTGTCCCTTCCCATGACAACAAGGTTGAAATGAGCTGGTCTTTAATGTCTCTCCAACCCAAACTGTTCTATGATTCTATGATGATTCTGTGTCTGGGCCACACCCATGATCTATCAAGGCTGTTTCAGCTTTAATTACAGGGATTTTTATTTTTTCTCCCCATTTGCAAATGTATTTACTTCTCTCATTCCCCACAAACAAAGTGACGGCAATCCTGATTAACTCCCGCCTTACAAATCCACGCTCCACTGCTACGATGACAGCACTTCTTAACTTCAGCTCAAATTAAAGCTGAAGTGTCATTGCTGCCACTTTCAGAAACCAGGACCCACAAAGATCTAGAAAATTAATAAAAATAATAACAAAAAGCACTGGGCCTGGCAGCTGCACTTTGTGCAGGGCAGAACTTGTCCTGGCAGCCTCCAGAGGTGGCACAGAGACCCTGCGGCAGGGTGACCCTGGGGCACAGTGATCCCGGGGCAGTGGTGCTCTGGGACAGTGCTCTCCTGAGGCACAGGGGCCTGGTGGCACAGGGACCCCAGTGACACAGGGACCCTGGGGTGCAGGGACTCCAGGGCAGTGCTATCCCAAGGCACAGGGACCCTGGTGGCACGCGGACCTCGATGGCAGTGCCAGCCCGAGACACAGGGACCCTGGTGGCACAGGAACAGCTGTGGCACAGGGACCCTGGGGGCACAGGAACAGCTGTGGCACAGGGACCCTGGGGACACAGGGACCCTAGTGGCACACAGACCCTGGTGGCACACAGACCCTGGTGGCACAGGGACCCTGGTGGCACACAGACCCTGGTGGCACAGGGACCCTGGTGGCACACGGACCCTGGTG